>PVIC010043885.1:0-15244 GCA_004025085.1 Thryonomys swinderianus
GCTTCATAGTTCAGCCTGGCCCTGAGCTATGTAACCCAGGCTACCTTTGAATTCACAGCAATCCTCTTGACTGCCTCCCCAGTGCTGGGATTACAGGTGTGAGCCACCATGTCCAGCACGGTGATGTATGCCCAGCGTTGTGCTATGTGGTTACCAGGGATTGAACTCAGGACTCTACTTGCCAGGCAGATGCCAGAATCACTGAGATAAATCCCCAGCTCTCCTTAGAGTTTTAAACAAGACAGTCTGTGAAACAAAGAGAGGAGAAAACTAATTTTTAATGACTGAAAGGTACATTTTTAAATTTTGGGTGACTTAATATCTCTTTGGAGGACTGGAACACAGAAACTGTAATGATCAACTCAAAAGAAAATAAAGGCAATAAAAATTAGAAAGAGTAGTCAGTCTTGGTAATGCACACCTGTAATCACAGCTTTTTGGGAGACTGGAGCAGCAGCACTACAAGTCTGAGGCCAGTGAGGCAATGAAGCAAAGGCGTTCCTTTTTCAATTAATCAATGAATGAGAAAGAAAAGAGCAGGAAGAAACTGGGCTTGGAGAGAAAGATAGTTATTGACTACCATTTCACTTCCGGTAACTTTTTTTTAAAAAAACCAGGACCAGAACAAAGATTTTCTTATTTAGAAAATTAATTGCTAAAGGTCGACCTTGTAGATATTTTGCAGCAATTTGTGAATGAAAGGAAATCATTTGAGGAATTTTTTTCCTTGCCAAGGCCCTTCAGAGTGAAGAAAGCATATAATTAAGACAGTTGCATAACTGTTTCATTTGGTAAGTTTTAGAATGTCCTACTGTTTTCAAATTTGAAACTAATTACATTTAATAAATAAAATGGAACATGAGGGAAAAAACTCCTTGCGACTAAGATGATTTCTTCAGAGATGCAGTAATCCCACTATTTTATGATGTTTCATAGGTTTCTTACAAGTGTGGTTGCTGGGAACAGTGAATCTGGAAAAGTCTAATTCTCAATTTAATCTCCTGATTCAATTTTTTGTAAAAAAACCAAACTCTAAAATTGTAATTAATATAAAAAATAAACTTTGACTTTTAGAACTTGTTCTTAGCTAAAATGGATAAAAAAAAGTCCTAAGTCTACATCCACATTAGAAACCAGGTATATGAATGCATTTTTTTTTTTTTTGAGACAGGGTCTCAAAAAAAGGTAGTTCAGTATGGTCCTGAGCTCACTATGTAGTCCAGGCAAGTCTGGAACTGAGCAATCCTCCTGCCTCTGCCTCTCAAGTGCTGGGATTACAGGCGTGAGCCATCATAGCTGGTACTATGGTATGTGGTACTGACTGCCAGTGGGCGTGAATCATCACACCCAGTATTGTATGTGGTTACTGGGATCTAACCAGGGACCTTGTGCTTACTAGACAGGCACTGGAACCACTGAGCTAAATCTCTGGCCCTATGACTGCATTTTTTACAATGTGCTATCATTTTTCCTACTACAAAGTTTATATGTGATTATTTTCTTTTTTTGTTTTTTTTGTTTTTGAGACAGGGTCTCGCTTTGTAGTTCAGGCTGGCCCTGAGCTCACTATGTAGTCCAGGCAAGCCTCAAACTCAGCAATCCTTGCCTCTGCCTCCCGAGTGCTGGGATTACAGGCGTGAGCCACCATGCCCAGCAATATGTGATTATTTTCTAAAACTGCAACATCACTTTTTTGTACTACTTAAAAAGTTCAGTTCAAGAGAAAAGAAACGCAAACTACAAAAGGGAGCCACATAAGTCATTTTTACATTTCCTAGTAACCACATGAAAAATAAAGGTAAAAAATAAAGTTGGATGTTGTGGAGAACAGCAGTTATCTGGGCTACCTGGCAGGCTGAGGCAGGAGAATTACAAATTCAAGGCCAGGCTGAGCAACCTAAAACTCTGCTTCAGCATGCATACATACAACAACAGAGCAGAGATGTGACTTAGTGTAAGGATCTGGATTTAAGGCCTTGTAATGGCACAAAAACCCACAGCCCCACCTCCTGAAAAAAGGAAAAGAAAGATGATATCAATTTTTTTTCAGGGGGAAAGAACTGGGGATTGAACTGAGGTCCTTCACAGTGAGCTATACTCCCAGCACAGCCCCTTAAATATTTTTTTTTTTTTTTTTGAGACAGGATCTCACTTTGTAGGTCAGGCTGGTCCTAAACTCACTAAGTAGCCCAGGCAAGCCTTGAACTCACAGCAATCCCCCTGCTTCCTCCTACTCCTCAGTATTGGGATTACAGGCATGAACCATCATGCCCACTTTTTTTTTTTTTTTTAAGGGCTGGAGATTTAGCCCAGTGGTATAGTGCCTGGCTGGCAAGAATAAGGTCCTAAGTTTGATCCCCAGTACAAAAAATAGTAATAAAAAGTAAAATATTTAAAAATTTTGAGACGGGGTCTTGCTAAGTTGCTGCTCTTGGGCTTAGATTATTAAGTTGCTCATGCTGGGCTTGAACCTGTGATCCTCCTGCCTCAGTATCCTAGGGTGACGGGATAACAGGTGTGAGCCACTGTGCCTGGCTAATATTCTTTGTTGTCCACTATATTTTAATGTTATAATTTCAACATATAATAAATAGAGTATTATTTTACATATTTTTCCTATGAAGTTTTCAAAATTTGATGTGCATCTAATACTTATAGTACATTATCAGTTAAGGAAAACATTTCTTTTTTTATGTGTGTAGTACTGGAGATCAAACTCATGACCCTGCAGTTGCCAGCCAGGTGTGGTACCAGAGTTACATCCCTGGCCCACTGAGCTACATCCCTTAACCGAAGACAACATTTCAAGTGCTGAATAACACATGGCTAGTGGCTACCATACTGAAAAGTACAGATCTAGAAATTATCTTATGTCTTAAACAAACTGACTGGAAAGATATCTCATATGAGGACAAAATCTAGAAGACAACGAACACCACTGAAATGTAGATGTAATAGTTAAGCAATAAGAATAAAGAATATGGGCCGGAGGGTTAGCTCAGTGGTTCCGGCGCCTGCCTCGGAAGTGCAAGGTCCTGAGTTTGATCCCCGGAAACCACATATAATGCTGGGCGTGGAGACACGCCCACTGACAATCAACACAGCATACCACAATGCCGGACGTGGTGGCTCACGCCTGTCATCCCAGCACTCGGGAGGCAGAGACAGGAGGATTGCTGAGTTCGTGGTGGCTTGCCTGGGCACCATAGTGAGCTCAGGGCCAGCCTGAACTACAAAGCGAGACCCTGTCTCAAAAAGCAACAACAACAACAAAAAAAGAATAAAGAATATAAGATGGTGAGGAAAAGAAACAGCAAATCACTCAGAGATGATAGTTTTTCTCTAAAAAGCAAATTATCTCTTTAATAATCCCTCAAAATATTGAGATTTGGTGACTTAAACCAATTATGAAACAGAATGCTAAAATTAAACATTCATTTCAGAACCACCATATGCTTCTTCTATAAAGACAACTGCAAAAGTTTTGTTTAATTTTATCAAAATATTTTATTTTTTGGTTTTTTGAGGTAATATCTCACTTTGTAGTTCAGGTTGGCCTTGAACTCACTGCTAGTCCAGGTTGACCTTGAACTCATGGTGATCCTCCTGCCTCAGACTCCTGAGTGCTGGGATTATAGGCATGTGCCATCTTGCCTGGCCAACTGCCAAGTTTGTTTGTTTGTTTGTTTGTTTAGGGAGACATGGTTTCACTTTTGTAGTTCAGGCTGGCCCTGAGCTCACTATGTAGTCCAGGCAAGTCTCAAACTCAGCAATCCTCCTGCCTCTGCCTCCTGAGTGCTGGGATTACAGGCTTGAGCCACCAAGCCTGGCATTGTGGTATGGGGTTACCAGGGATCCAATCAGGGACCTTGTGCTTGCTAGGTAGGTGCCGGAACCACTAAACTAAATCTCTGGCCCCAACTGCCAAGTTTTAAATACCAGAATAAGGAAAACTTTCAGAAGCCCTGAAGAGAATTACTCCAGTTGAAAGAAAAGGTAAACATTAAGCAATATACTGACTTCCTACAAGAGATTAAATCATCGCTTAAAAAAGTGAGAATGAGGGCCAGAGATTCAGTGGTTCCAGAGCCTGCCTCGCAAGCACAAGGCCCTCAGTTCGATCCCGGTAACCACATACAATGCTGGGCACGGTGACTCATGCCCACCAGCAATCAATACCACATATGACAGTGCCAGGCATGGTGGCTCACGCCTGTAATCGCAGCACTCGGGAGGCAGAGGCAGGAGGATTGCTGAGTTAAGGCTTGCCTGGGCTACACAGTGAGCTCAGGGCCAGCCTGAACTACAAAGCCAGACCCTGTCTCCAAAAAAAAAAAGGGCTAGGGATTTAACTCAGTGGTTCCAGTGTCTGCCTGGCAAGTGCAAGGTCCCAAATTCGATTCCTGGTACCATATAGCACAGTGCTAGGTGTGGTGGCTCATGCCTGTAATCCCAACATTTAAGAGGCAGAGGCAGGTCTGCTGTGAGTTTAAGGCTAGCCTGGGCTACATAGTAGAGTTCAGGGGCAGCCTGAACTTTGTACAAAGCAAGAACCTGTCTCAAAAAAAAGGGAAGAATAATAATTCAAAGAGGTATTCCAGGTAAAACTGTCTCTTAACAAAATTTCCTCCCAAAATAAAAGAGTGAGACATTTTTAACTGAAAACCTTAAAAACAGAAACACTGAAGTTTCAACTCTAAGGTGTTTTTTTTTTTTTTTTTTGGTCATTATATGAAAAGTCTTGAAAAAAACAGTGAAAAAGCTATAGATAAATGGAGTAGAAATGAAAAAGACTGCTTTTAAAAAATGATAGAAATTGTAAAGATTAGATGTGATCAGAATTCTGTTTACCTCCACCATTTGTTACAACTAAACTGCTCCGATTCTCTTGGTATTGGCTTTCTCTTCGTAGTCTTTGTTCTTTAGTAATTTCCGCTACCCGAAGAGGCAGATCTGAAAATTCATCTGTAGGCTTAAAAAAAATAGCACAAACATCTAAAAGTCATCTTCAATTCTGGCCAATGTATTTAAGTGTGGGTATAATATAAGCTAGTTAAAATTAACATTTAGGAAGAGATAGCAAAGAGGTTTTTGGTGCTGGGGACTGAACTCAGAGCTTTGCATATACTAGGTAAGAACTCTACCACTGAGCATCCCCAGCCCAGCAAAAATGTTTTGGAAATGGACAGCAAAGATGGCTAGACAACAACAGTGTGAATATATTTAATGCCAATGGAGTGGATTTTTTTTTTTTTTGAGACATCCTTCTGTCTCAAACTGTTAAGTACTGAGATTATAGGCATAGGTCACCATGTCCAGAGAAATGAACATTTATAAATGGTTAAAAATAATAAACTTTATTATACAGATCTTCTACCACAGTCAACAAAGAGAATAAGGACATTCATGACTTTTATAAGTATATACACAGATTTAACACAGCCACCCAAAGATATGTATCAAGCAATTCCAAATTATAAACAGGTTATGATTTAAATTTAATTTCCTTTGGACTTTCAACGAAACAATGTTATAAGCTGTATGTTATCAGCCCTGTTGACAAAAAACTTAATCATTTATTCCAATTTAAGACAGTAATTTTTAAAAGCAGAATAAGGGTAATAGTTAGATAAAAACAAAAAGCAATCTAATTTTGAACATGTGGATATTCTTCAGCAGGTTCCCACCACTATTGATCAGCCTAATCTTATTTTCTCCTCACCTTCTGGCATTCCTTCTACCTCTGCTCCAGACTATCTACAGGCTTTGATTTAACTGACAATTTCTCTTTGGTTTTCCAGAATATAAAACTACTTATATGAGACAAGGAGGAAATAAGCATGAAAAATACACACAACAGACAGGTGGTACACAGAGTGTGTGTGGAGGGGTTCTGGGGGTGGAAGCCAGGGCCTCACACATGCTAGGTAAATGCTCTATATGTTCTGTCCTGGAATGCTATTTTTGGACAGAAGGACTATTTAGGATTTTTGTTCCTGTCTTGAATTTGCTGGTTTTTATATGCTAAGAAACTGAATTCAACTAGTCTTTTTCCCTTTTACCATTTTCTTTTCTCTTAATCAGTAGTTCCAATATAGAGAAGAGACACTTACCTCATTCCCTGACCACCTCTTATCACCACTGTCCACACTATTGAAACCTGAATCAAGGGCTCCATAAGGGCGACCTGAGTACAGTTCTTCATGGCTGCAGAAAGAAATTAGCTTTTACTGTAAAGTTTGGTATCTTAAAATTAAAATGTAAAATAGATGTAATTTTACTAATATCCTCTATTATAATTTGTATATACTGAAATGTCATAGATCTTAGCTGTGACAAATCACTGCATCCTGATCCATACATCTCTGTCACATGAGGACATTTTTACTTTGACAGAAAATGCTTGCCTACCTCTTCCCTTCCCAGTCAATTCCCCCTCATGTTGCCACTGTGTGCTTCTCAGAGAAAATCCCTGCTCTGATTTTCTTTTTAATTATTCAATTAGTATGGAAGACTGAATATTGGTCCCTAAAGATAGCCTTGACCTTATCTCTGGAACTTTTAAGTCACCTCACATGGCAAAGGGAATCAAGGTTGTGGATAGCAATAAAGTTGCTGGTGAGCTTATTTATAAAAAGGGAGATTATCTTGGTTTTAGAGTCAGCCCAAAATAATTGCAAATGTCCTTGTTGTTTGTTAAATATGGGAGGGAGGCAGAACAGGGCAGTGACATTCCATGCTGGCTTGAGGATACAGGAGAGGCTCTTCGAGCAAGGAGAACAGAAAGCCTCCAGAAGCTGAGAAATGCAAGAAGAGGACGCAACCCAGAGCTCACAGAGAGGGCACAGTCCTCCTAGCATTTTGATTCAGCCCAATAAGATTGTTCAGCTTCTAACCTACAGAATCATAACAAGAATGTGTGTTTAGGCACCTGAGTTTGTGGTAATACCTTGACAGCAATAGAAATAATAGAATTTATAAAGATAGAATCAAATGTACTCCATTTTATCTTTTCTTGGTCAGCAGCATGTCAGTGAGATTCATGGTATTTTTGCATTTCTTCTTAATGCTGAGTAACGTTCTACTTAATGAATACATATATTTTTTTTTCGGAGACAGGGTCTCACTTTGTAGTTCAAGCTGTACCTGAGCTCACTATGTAGCCCACGCAAGCCTCAAACTCAGCAATCCTCCTGTCTCTGCTTCCCAAGTGCTGGGATTACAGGCATGAGCCATCATGCCCAGCTGAATATGTAATTTAAAAAATCCATTTTTGGGCTGGTGATTTAACTCAGTGGTTCCAGTGTCTGTCCTGCAAGTGCAAGGTCCTAAATTGGATCCCCAGTATCATGTACCACAATGCTGGACCTGGTGACTCATGCCTGTGATCCCAGCACTCGGGAGGCAGAGGCAGGAGGACTGCCTAGAGTTCAAGTCTAACCTGAGCCACACAGTGAGCTCAGGGCCAGCCTGAACTACAAAACAAGACCCTGTCTCAAAACAAACAAAAAAACCCCACACTACCTTGTATTGAAAGAAACCCAGTTGTTACCAATTTTTGGTTGCTATGAATAAAAGTCCCTAGAACATCAGTGAATTTTTGTAAGGATTTTGGTTCCATTATTCTAACTAAATAACATGCAGTAAAAAAAATGGCTTATGGTAAGTGTAAGTTTAGCTGAAAAGAAAAAAGCCATCAACCTGTTTTCAAAAATAGCTATGTCATAGGGGCTGGGAATTTAGCTCAAGTAGTACCTTGTCTACTTTGGATGTACAAGGGCCCAAGTTTGATCCCCAGTGTCATTAAAAAAAAAAAAAAAGCTATGTCATTCTGCATTCCTACCAGCAATGTATTCAGGTTTCAGCTGCCAATGCCTGCATTGCTGAACCTTTAATTTACTCATTCTGGTCAGTATCAATAGCTGTCTATCTCTGTACCTCAGTGTTGTTTTCATTTGTGTTTCTTTGATGCTCACTGATGAATAGTATCTCTGTTGTGTTTACTGGTCACTGACTCAGTTTCTTTTGTTAAATGTCTGCTCAAATCCATTGGTTTTTTTTTTTTTTTGTCTGTTTGTTTGTTTTTGCAGTAACAGCCCCTCTGCTTCCAAGGTAGAAACAGTACCACTTGAGCTAAATCCCTGGCCCTTGGCTCATTTTTAAAAATATTTTTAAAGAAACTGTAAGGATGGATGTGAGGGTGATCTGGCTGTGACATCTGTCACCCCATTGATCACCTAGGGTTGATTCGGCTGATCTGGCTCGCTAGGCGGGTGTCCCCTTCTTCCCTCACCACTCCATGTGCATCCCACCCGAAGCTGTGCGCTCCCCAGATAGAGGGTGACCACCCCCGATAGAGGAGGATCATTTCCTCGGTCAAAGGTATACAAGTGGCTGCACTCCCCTGCTAGAATCTCCAAACAAGCTCTCAAGTAACTGTAAGGATGTTTTGGTTTCATTAAAATTCAAAACGTTAAAAAAAATGAAGATGGGAAAAAAATAAAGATGGGTTACAGATTGACATCGCTATTACTGTCCATTTTTAAAATGTAACATCAGTACATCTCAAAAATATCCTGATAAGCAAAAGAAGTCAAACACAAAGTGGTTCATGCTGTTTAATAGTTTAGACAAAGTTCTAGAAAGGAAAAACTGTCATAAAGCCAATCAGTGTAGATGGACATGTGGGAAATTGGGAGTATTACCTATCTTGGTTGTACTGGTACTTTTTTTTTTTTTTTGAGACAGGGTCTCGCTTTGTAGTTCAGGCTGGCTTTGAGCTCACCATGTAGCCCAGGCTAGCTTTGAACTCATGGCAATCCTCCTGCCTCTGCGCCCCTGTTCCACCAGTGCTGGGATTATAGGCATAAACCACCAGGCCTGGCATTGTGGTGTGGTACTGATTGCTAGGATTACAGGGGTGAGGCACCACACCCAATGTTATGGTATGTGGTACCAACCTTCCTTTGCGAGGCATGCTCCAGAACCATTTAGTTAAATCCCTGGCCTGTATTGGTACTTTTTAACAACTATTAACTTACCAAAACTAATTGAAATGCACGTTTGAAACAGGTAAATTTTACTGTTTATAAATTAACTCAATAGAGCTGTTTGAAAACCCCATAAAAGTGCCCAACTATTTCACCCAAGTGCACATATGAGGCTTTAAAGCAATGTTTGAGAGCACTGGCTGAGGCCATGTTCCTCATCAGAAATTGGTGGAGTCAGTTTTCTTAACTTTAGTCATTCTAAGGTATGTGTACTGACATCCAGCAATCTAATTTGCATTGATTTCCTATTATGACTAATGACACTACTCTTTTGTGTGCTTACTGCCATTTTACATATCTCTGTGATGAGGTCTATTCAACTCTTTTATTTTTTCAATAGGTTCCCTCTTTTAGTATTTGTAAATGTGTGTCCATGACTCTTAATCCAGAACTTTGCACTGAGCTATGTCCTCAATCACCTTTCTTTCCTTCCTTCCTTCCTTCCTTCCTTCCTTCCTTCCTTCCTTTCTTTCTTTCTTTCTTTCTTTCTTTCTTTTGAGACAGGGTCTCGCTTTGTAGTTCAGGCTGGCCCTGAGCTCACTACGTAGCCCAGGCAAGCCTCAAACTCAGCAATCCTCCTGCCTCTGCCTCCCGAGTGCTGGGATTACAGGTGTGAGCCACCATGCCCGGCACTGTGGTATGTGCTATTGATTGCTGGTGGGCGTGAGTCTCCACGCCCAGCATTGTATGTGGTTACCGGGGATTGAACTCAGGAGCTTGCTCTTGTGAGGCAGGTGCCGGAATCACTGAGCTAACCCTCCGGCCCGAGAATTCTTTTTTTTTAAATAGTCTATTAGCATTATAGCTAATAAATCTGCCTAAATTGGCCAATAGTATTTTTTTGTTCTGTTCTTCATTTAAGTTTTATATTCCATCTATTCTTAAGTGAGTAATAATGTCATGCTATCATAGCATACCAGAATATAAGGTATACGAAAATAGTAATGCACTTGGCTTTTACAGAACATGAAAGTAATAGCTTGGTAGTACTTACCAAGTATTAGCTCAATGAAGACACAACCATTACAAAATTAAGATAAATTATTTCTATTCTTTTGACTTTTCTCTAAGTTAAAGCTTTATGTAAACCAAAAGCAAAACCAACCCACATGTGAATGTAAGTTTTTATAACTTGTTATTTTATTGGAAGATTTTAATTAATTTTTTTTAGAGTTTAGCACTTTTAATTTGTCCTAAAATCACTGAAGCAAAAATCATAAAACATTATGCTTTCCTTTATAACTCCCTCACACACACACACACACACACACACACACATACACACACACACACAAACTATTTGTAGGAAAAAATTGTTTTGTATATAGGTTTAAACAATCTAAATTCAAAATTTACAGATTAGGATTAGGTCTATCACTCATCTCTTTAAAAAGTTTATGAATCTCCAGTCAAAACCAACAGGACATATCAGATATATGTCTTGTAAAAAGTTATCTATCTACGTGGAATATTTTAATTTAGAGGTAGTAATATATAGACCTATTTACCCAATGAGCCAATTAAGACCTAATTATAAAGATTTAAAAACTGACAGTGTTTCAGTTTTTCCCTTTTATTAATTTTTTTGTTTTTGTTTTTTGAGACAGGCTCTTGCTAAGTACCTTGAACTCACTATGTAGTCCAGGCTGGCCCCGAACTCAGAGCAATAATCCTGCCTCAGCCTCCCAAGTGCTAGGAGTATAGGCAAGGACCATTAAGCCTGGCTTTGTCTTTCTTTTTTTTTATTGAGACAGGGTCTTGCTTTGTAGTTCAGGCTGGCTCTGAGCTCACTATGTAACCCAGGCAAGCCTTGAACTCAGCAATCCTGCTGTCTCTGCCTCCCTAGTGCTGGGATTACAGGCATGAGCCACCACACCCAGCACTATGGTATGTCATATTGATGGCTGGTGGGCGTGAGTCACCATGCCCAGCACTGTACGTGGTTAACCAGGGATTGAACTCAGGACCTTGTGCTTGCGAGGCAGGTGCCAGAATCACTGAGCTAAATCTCCAGCCCTGTCTTTCACTTTTTGAATTAATTCCTGTAGAAATTATGTAGCCAAAAACTAAGAAGAGAAAAGCAGAAATCCTCTTGGTATAGTTCTAAGAAGATAAATCAGTGTATTGTGGTAGGGTTTACAATGTGGCTTTCAGACTCTAACTTATCTGAACTGACATTTGATACCACCATAACTATGAATTTCATCAATTTATTTAAACTCTTCCATTTTAGTTTCCTCATTAAAAACAAACAAACAAAGGGCCGGAGATTTAGCTCAGTGGTTCCGGCGCCTGCCTCGCAAGCACAAGGTCCTGAGTTCGATCCCGGTAACCACATAGAATGCTGGGCATGGTGACTCACGCCCACTAGCAATCAATACCACATACCACAGTGCCGGGTGTGGTGGCTCACGCCTGTAATCCCAGCACTCGGAAGGCAGAGACAGGAGGATTGCTGAGTTCGCAGCGGCTTGCCTGGGTTACATAGTGAGTTCAAGGCCAGCCTGAACTACAAAGCGAGACCCTGTCTCAAAAAAAAAAAAAAATAAATACATACATACGACGTACCACCATGCTATGGAGTCGCTATAAAGACCAATTCAGAAAATTTAAACTAAGGAATTAGAAAACTTCACACAAAACACTAAACAGAAGTTATTAATTCCATGGGTAATGAATACACCTTTAATATAAAGAGGGGGGTATCCTTTTAAAAAATTTTTTGTTTGAGGCAGCCTCTCACTAGGTAGGACAGGCTGCCTTTGAACTTGCTAATATATAGCCCAGCCTGGACTCAAACATGTAATCCTCTTGCCTCAACCTCCTGAGTGCTGAGATTACAGGTATGTCACACCACACCTAGTGACAGAGCATCTATTTTTACAAGCTACAAAGCCTATTTCATTTGCATTTAGTTCATCAAACATTTATTGAATGCCACATCATGTTCTGGGTGCTAAGAACATACATAAGAATAAGCATGGCCAGTATTTTCAGGAACTCAGGCTTGTTGGGCAGAATTCATCCCACTGGTTAAGATTATATAGGCAGGACTTTTCCTATCAACACCTTAGTCTCTCCTCAGTTTCACTGCCACATCATAGTAAATAAATGTAGTTGGTCTGTGACATAAAGCTGCTTAAAATCAGCAAAAAGCATCAGTCCTATAAAATCAATAATCAAAAATACTGCCAGTGTAAAACAAAGGTTATCACAACAGTGCAGTTTACTAAAGGAGTTGGAAACATTTACATCTGGAAATGAATTAAAAATCTGTAATCTTCATGAAATGATTTGTGCAAAATTTTGCTTTTTATATTACATAAACATAGCTAGACCATTACAGGTAAAGACTGAAAGTGCTATGCTGTCTAATATATAATGAAGCCCTGAGATTATTAAATACTATCTTTTGCAAGTCTGGACTCTCTCTAAATTGGTCCTGGTCTGATTTTTTTTTTTCTTTTTGAGACACTAGGTAGTTCAGACTGGCACTGAACACACTCTGTAGCCCAGGCAAGTCTCAAACTCAGCAAGCCTTCTGCCTCTGCCTCCCAAGTGCTGGGATTAAGGTGTGAGCCACCACGCCTGGCACTGTGGCATGTGGTACTGATTGCTGGTGGGTGTGAGTCACTATGCCCAGTATTGTTGTATGTGGTCACCAGGGATTGAACCAGGGACCTTACATTGCTAGGCAGGTGCTGGAACCACTGAGCTGAATCTCCAGCCCCCTGGTCTGATTATTATGTCTAATATTTATATGAGGCTTAATGATATACTAAGTTCTTTTGGACACAGGTCAGCTGATCCTCAGAACGAATGCTGAAGTATAAATAGTATAGAGATCCTATTGAAGAAAGTTAAATCCAGAGGTTAAATGAATTGCCTGATAGTACAGGGAGCCACAACCAAGGCCCTCTGCCTCCATTCCAGCATGACAAATAAATGAATGATCAACGACAATGAAGTTTTACTTGTCCTCACCTTTGTTAAGAAAGATCTGAGGTGCAATAGCTCACTCAGTGCTGCTTATGGAGCTCAAAGAATTATCATATATACAGTGATCACCTGCTATCCAAGAAAAATCAGTCATCACAGAGACCCTCCCTTCCAACTTTCTGTGCAATACATATAGATTTGCTGTGTGGTCCAGGCTGACCCTGAATTCCCAGTCACAGAGCCTGTTAGCAGCAGAGTGTAGGTTAACATTCAAGTCACTAAGACTAAAGGTTTTCAACTGGCCCCCACAAGAGGACACTGGGAATGTCCAAGAACATTTTAGCTTGTCACACTAGGAGGATGTCAAGGGCACATTGTAGGTAGAGGATAAGGATGCTGCTTAACTGCTTGCAATAAGAGGACTGTCCTTTACAAGAATTATCTGGTCTAAAATATCAATAGTTCCAAGGTTGAAAAGTCCAGACTTGGAACTGTATTTTGTCAGACTATGTGACTGATTTTACATTTAATATAAACATTCTGAGAAAAACATGTTAAAGCAAGTCATTTTCTCTTAAGGCTGAATTTAATGACCCAGTTTATTTGATTCCATATGTGAAGGAATATGACAGATCAAAAGAACAGAATATACGTACCAGGAGCCAAACCCCAAGGGTCTCCTATCATAGTCCGGCAGGTCTGGAGCAATCTTACAAGCTTGAATGTTCAGGTATTTAAATATGTGGATTTTGCCTTTTATACAAATCTAAATAAAACAGCATACAAATGCAACCAAATGATTAATCATCTGAAACACACAAATTCTTTTTTATAAAATCATAGCCAGCTTTTTACATAATATAAATTGGAACTAGAAGATACTTCTATTAAGTATGTGGTATAATGTTAAAACAATTAATTCTAGCTGGGTACAGTGACATAGACCAGTAATCCCAGCACTTAGGGAGTCTAAGACAGGAGGAATACAAGCTCAAGTCTTACCAGAACAACTTGGCAAGACCCTATTTCAAAATAAAAAATTTTAAAAAGGGTTAAGGATGTAACTCAGTGGTAGAGAGCCCCTGAGCTAGTACCATTTTTTTTTAGCTAGTACCATTTTAATTCTCCAGTACCATTTAAAAAAAAAAACATTTAACTAGTAAATATATTTTTGTTTTGTAGTCACTAGCAAGTTTTTTTTTTTTTTTTTTGCAAGACTTGAACTCAGCAACCCTCCTGCCTCTTCCTCCCGAGTGCTGCGATTACAGGCGTGAGCCACCATGCCCACCACTGTGGTATGTGGTATTGATTGCTGGTGGGCGTGAGTCTCCACACCCAGCACTGTATGTGGTTACCGGGGATCGAACTCAGGACCTTGCGCTTGCAAGGCAGGTGCCAGAACCACTGAGCAAACCCTCTGGCCCACTAGCAAGTTTTAATAACACAGAAACATTGTTAGAATACCAAGTACATTTATTACACTAACAATGCATTTCAGCAATTTTAAAACTTCTCTCCAATACATTATACTCACAACTTTTGATTTTAGGAATACAGAAACTGTATAATTATGCCTTTGAACCTGCTTTCCATAATATAGGTGCAGGTAATGGAGACAAAGTTATAGTATCTTTTTGTTGCTATCTATACCCCCCTTTTCTTTTTTTTTTTTGAGACAGGGTCTCGCTTTTTAGGTCAGGCTGGCTCTGAGCTCACCATGTAGCCCAGGCAAGCCTCGAACTCAGCAATCCTCCTGCCTCTGCCTCCCGAGTGCTGGGATTACAGGCTTGAGCCACCACGCCCAGCACTGTGGTATGTGGTATTGATTGCTGGTGGGCGTGAGTCACCTCGCCCAGCATTGTATGTGGTTATGAGGGATTGAACTCAGGACCTTGCGCTTTTGAACCAGGCGCTGGAACCACTGAGCTAACCCTCCGGCCCCGCTTTTCTTTTTTTTTAAAGATAGAGTCTTGCTTTGTAGTTCAGGCTGGCCCTGAGCTCACTATGTAGCCCAGGCAAGCCTCTAACTCAGCAATCCTCCTGCCTCTGTCTCCCGAGTGCTAGGATGATAGGTGTGAGCTACCATGCCTGGCACTGTGGTATGTGATACTGATTGCTGGTGGGTGTGTCACCACACCTGGTATTGTGGTACATGGTTACTGGAATTGAACTCAGCACCTTATGCTTTCTAGGCAGGTACCGGAACCACTGAGCTAAATCTCTGGCCCTCTAAATGAATTTTTATTTATTTATTT
>PVIC010043886.1:0-15257 GCA_004025085.1 Thryonomys swinderianus
TGGCGCCTGCCTAACAAGTGGAAGGTCCTGAGTTCAATCCGGAGTAACCACATACAATATGGGTGTGGTGACTCATGCCCACCAGCAATCAGTACCATATAATACAGTGCTGGGCGTGGTGGCTCACGCCTATAATCCAAGCACTAGGAGGCAGAGGTAGGAGGACTGCTGAGTGAGAGGTTTGCCTGGGTTTCTCTTGAGTGGGAGTTGATGAGCTTTTCTTTCAGTGCAATAATTGGCCTTTAATTACATTGTGAACAATTGATTCCAAAACTTAATACCATTTGTTTTTCTTAACACCATTTTCAGTATTAAAAAACAATTACTAACATCATAGGCTAATAAAATTTACTAATAAATATTATATTTATTGTTAGAGTCATTGTTACTGTTAATACCACAGTATGTTGGTTCAGACCCAGACTGCACTTTCTCACTATATGTTACAAAGTAAGAATATTTCATATTTCATGTACAGTTGTTTCATTATGGTAAAAATAATATTCTCCATAAGTGCAAAAATTTATATAATATTCATCTTAGAGCAGTACTACAGACTAATTTATCTGAAGTTTACCATACATGCTAATTATTATCCAGGAGATTCCAGTAAAGTGTGCTTCATTAGTGCAATATATGAAAATAGCATGTAAGTGAATTTCAAATACATGTAAAAATGTAGAGTAATTGGGCTGGAGATTTAGCTCAGTGGTTCTGGTGCCTGCCTCGCAAGTGCAAGGTCCTGAGTTCGATCCCTAGTAACCACATACAATGCTGGGCGTGGAGACTCACACCCACCAGCAATCAATACCACATATCACAGTACCGGGTGTGGTGGCTCACACCTGTAATCCCAGCACTCTGGAGGTAGAGGCAGGAGGATTGCTGAGTTCGAGGCTTGCCTGGGCTACATAGTGAGCTCAGGGCCAGCATGAACTATAAAGTGAGACCCTGTCTCAAGAAAAAAAAATGTAGAGTAATTGATTTACATTAATAGGCAATAAGCTAAAGTCAGCAGTTTGATATTTTCTATGCTTATTTAAAGAAAAGTAGTTATATATGATTGTCTCTAATATATAAGAAATAATTTATTGTTGACTAAAATTCAAATGTCATGTCACTTAAAATATTTTTCACACTCAATAAATATTTATACAACATATATGTGTGAAATCTTTGCTAGGAAATGATGTTCAAGATTTATTCAGGACATAGTCTTTTCTTTCATGGAATTTATGGTTCACTAGGGAACTATTGAATGAATACTGAATTAAAAGTATAATCAAGTGCCACAGAACATTTTGTCCAATGAAAGACCACTTACACAACAGTGTTTCTGTAAGACTGACTTGCTTAGTAAATGACAGTTTGGTTGTGGAAGTTTTCCCTATGACATCTGTACGGTGAGAAAGGATGTCTAGAAAGGCACTTCTCAGAGCACGGTCCCATTGTTTAGTGAGGCATGGCTGTACATGATTGTTACTTACATTCCCCCTACTCTACAGACATGTTTAAATCAAAACATTAATTAATTAGTTAATTAATTAAACAATGGAAGTGTTGGTTAGGAAAGTAAAACACTTAAGGATGAATATTGTATATATTAGAAATAGTACAATCAAACAATTTATTTTAAAATATTCAGCTGATCCATTTAAAGATCCTCACTAAATTATGTGCCCAAATTGCAGACAGCAGTTCTTATGTAGACAGCACTTCTGGTGACCCAGAAAAGGATGAGTAGTGGGACTGTCATCTTCTTCTTTATAAGGGAAAGAGAGTTTGTGATGATGCAAAGGAGCAGAACTTAGTGCTTTGGCTGATAGAATCATCACTTTAATTCTCTCCCTGAAAATACTGAACAGGAAGAAATTTAGATTTGATTTACAACCAACTTTCAAAAGAATAACATGTTCTCCAGACGTCTCAAACACAGAGTGAATAGGAAGCTGTCCAGCCACTTAAATTTTCTTTAATCTTACGGTATAATCGGAGATTCCCTTGTAAAACATCACCTTGAGAGATCAGTAACACTCCTTGGAGGGCTGTAGGTCAGAAAGAAATGTGGAATTTTACTATGATCATCACATTTACTTCATCCTTTCAAGACATATTTCAGCTTATGTGTCAGGTAGAATTTAATTGCTTCAGGACTGCAGACACTCCCAGAAAGTGAAAATCAGAAACTGTGCAAAAAAAATAAATAGTATGAGGAACAAAACTTGTCCTGGCATGTCTGACAGTGAAATGAAACCTGCTTCTGCAATGATCCTGTGATATCCATCAATCAAGAGAGTCTTGAGCATGAGGGCTTTGGATATTGAGACTGAAGTAGCAAAATCAAAATTAAATATATCCAAGTCTCAAACAGGGAACCCAGTTCAAGTTCCAGTGTGTATCCTTTCACACTCTGACATGTAAGATAGTAATGTTCAGAAACAGGGAAAAGTTCTGAAGAACTGAATGTGTAAATTTTTACTTTTAGCTCTGTCTTTATAGTTTTTCCTATATCATCATTCATAGTTCTTATAGTTTATTTACCTTTAATAGTTTCTGTAAATTTCAATCTTCTTAGAATGGTTAAATTAATAAATCTAATTACAGTATCCCCATTAATTTAAAAATAGTATTTTTGCTAGAGAAGATAACTATAAGAGAAACACAAAGATGTATGCTAAATATAAAACACTATAACTGACTATTGCTTATAGTAAACTATGCTGTTGAACTGCAAAAGTAATGAAAATAAATGGAAGTTCAAAGGCTAGTAAATTTGACCTCTTTATACAAGAGTATTCCTACTGGAAAGAGTGAATACATATACTTTTTTCTGGCCCTCCTGCTAAATAGAATATAAGCCCTGGATATCACACATAAAACAAATCTAGAAAGAGTCTACAAAGTTATAAGAATAAGATGTACCTGTCAGAGATCTTGAGACTCAAGAAATGACAAGTGGAGAGTGTATAAAGTTGTTTATTTCTCCTTTCATCACATGTTCCAGACCTAGAAACTAGAAAAAGCTGGCAATCTAAAAATCCAACAGGTATAAGCAAAAACAAAACTCACACAGCTCATTTGCTTTTTAAAATTTTAATTGAATTTTTTATTGGTACATTTTATATAAATTTCACAATTACACTCAACATTGGGGAATTTGTACCAGTATATGCCAGAAGTTAATTCTCATTTTTACCTATATCCCTACCCAGCCCATTTGCTTTTAATGGCTGAGGGAAAGGGCAACCTCAGAAGACAAAAATTAGATAGTAACTTTTGTACTCTAGCAAAACCTCACAAAAAAGACCCTGGGTCCTTCCCAACCCTCATCAACAAAGGCAATAGGAACCTAGACTTTCATTTGTGTGGTTGTCGCAAGTTGCTAATCTACCTCACCAGATGTTGTCTCGTCAGAAAACACTAAATAGAAATAAGGGACTTTCAACTGTGGTCAGTTCCAACCAGACTAACTTTTCCCATGTGTCTTTGGAGTTCACTGAGGTGGAGAGCTTGCATTTCTTTTCTTCTTTCCAGTAATAAGGCATCTCTGCTCATCCATATTGGTGTGGTATCAGAGGTAGCTTTTGAAAATTCATCCTCACTCACAAATAGTGAAGCCCTGTCCACTGCAAGGTCAGGGGAATCATGGGGAAAATGAGCACAGTGCCTACACGACTAGCTAGTCCTTCAAGGAGCACAGAGGCTGATGGGAAATCCCACAGTCTTTTGTTTGACAGAAACATGATGATGTCTATCCTTCTATTAGAAAATAACAGTCAAAAAATATTTAAATATTTAAAAATTTGTTGATCAGCGTAATAATTTGAATGACATTGGATTTCTCATCAGAATTTGGAGGCCAGAAAGAAGTGAAACAATATTTTTCAAGTGCTAAGAAAAACAAATACAGATCATGGGGGTAATAAAAATACCTTCCAGGAATGAAGGGGAAATAAAGATACCTTCAACTAAGAAAACTTGAAAAGATTTGTCACTCTAGTTCACTTACTATAAAACAATTTCTTTTTTTCTTTTTTTTTTGCTTTTTGGAGACAGAGTCTCACTTTGTAGTTCAGGCTGGCCTTGAGCTCACTATGGTGCCCAGGCAAGCCACCACGAACTCAGCAATCCTTCTGTCTCTACCTCCCGAGTGCTGGGATTACAGGCGTGAGCCACCACGTCCGGCATTGTGGTATGCGGTGTTGATTGTTGGTGGGCGTGTCTCCACGCCCAGTATTATATGTGGTTACCGGGGATCGAACTCAGGTCCATGCGCTTGCGAGGCAGGCACCGGAACCACTGAGCTAACCTTCTGGCCCTATAAAACAATTTCTAAAAGAAATTATTTAACTGAAAACAATTGATAAGGTAGGAATTAGTGAATATCCAAAAGAAGAAAGAATATGAAACACAAAACTATATTCACATAAGCTTTTCTTCCTATCCTAAATGTCCTAAAAGAAGTAAAAATTATTACACTGTCTGAACAGTACATTGTGACTAAAGTGATTTTAGATTTGACATCTGTATATATCTCAATGTACAAAAAGAAAAATGTGAATTGAAGTAGACAAGCTACGGAGTAGAATGAAAAATTTAAGCCACATATTGAAGAAAATATTAATGTCTAGAATATAAATTAGATTTCAAATCTAGATAATAAAAAAGTATCTATTAAGAAAATGAGTAAAAGGCATGAAGTGATATTTCACCAAAAAGATTATACAATGATAAATAAAGGGAAAGATGTTACAAATCAGTAGTTATAAGGAAAAGACAAATTAAGACCCAGTGAAATATTACTACATTCCTATAAGAATGACTAAAATAACAAGAAATTGAATGCTACACTAATAACGTTCTTTGTACCGAACTTCTGACTCTATTCTCTCCTTGGTTTTCCCTTAATGATGCATCTACTTCTTTGATATATTGTGCTTGAATTTTAGTGCTGCTCTTGAAATGTTCATAAGAGGATTGAATATTCAATGCTCATGTAATTATAAGTAGAAGTAAAAAGGAAATAGGGATTCCAATGTAGTGTTGAACAAGATAGGTACACTCCTCTTGTGTCACAACGGAACTGTGCCCGTGTGTGAGGACCAGCCAGTTCAACCTACATGTACTTGTGGTACATATTTCAATGTTCAGAAGCGTTACTCCTCTTTAAAGTTTGGGGACCAGATAAAAGCAAGAGGGAATGAAGTCAGAGAGAACAAGTTTTACACACATAAGATAAATGGTAATTATTAAGAAAAATGTTTTTCCTCTTTACAATGTTATCTCTCTGACTAAGAGAGGTTAAAAAAAATCACACAGTATTTTCTCTACAGAGCTACTTGCTTCTTGACACCTAAAACTAATTTAGAAATGATCTGGGTGGTTTTGAGAACTCTGAGAGCTACTAGGGTGACAAATATTTGACAGTGCTTGCATCCTTGGGATGGTAAGGTAATTCAAACAGTTCAAACTCTCAGTTTAGCAAATGTTCATGCAGATGAAGAAACAGTTGGCAGTTTGCAGACACTGGAAAAATGAATGCATAGGCATAGAAATTTACCTTTCTTCCTCCAATATGAATCATACTTTGCTGCTGCTGCTGCTGCTGCTGCTGCTGCTGCTGTCACCATCACTACCCCATATTCTATGAGTTTCTCTGTTGGAAATCAATAGTATAGCCACTGTTATCAGTATGTCTTGTTTTTTTCTAGAAAGTTCTGCAGTGAGCAGCACAGAGGGAATCCAGATACCAGAGGCCAGACTGACTTTCCTACAGAGGGAATGAAATAGCTGACAGTTACAACTTGATGTAGGAGAGGTGTATTTGGCCCGTGGTTTCAGTTTGTAGTTGAATGGCTCCAAAACAGAGAACATTCTGGATGGTTATGGTGGAGTCAAGCTGCTGTCTTCATCCCAGCTAGGAAGCAAAGCCCAAGGAAAGAGCACTAGCAGGAGATGTACCCTTCCACAGCCCAATCCAATCTACCCCACCTCCCAACAGCACATTGTATGAGTATCAGTGGATTTGGCCACTGATGGGTATAGAACCCCATGACCTAATTGCCTCTCAGGAGTCTCAGTTTAGTCAAACTAATAATAAATATTAAATGCACACTGGCTTGGAGGCAAGGGTGAGATCTAATACCCATGGATGTATATGAGGAGAATTTATTTATGAACAAATATGTTCCCAGAATCTGTTTTTCCCCATTAGGCCTTTTAATTTTTACTTCTGAATTTTTGGTATCTGATCTCCTAGCAGTTTCCCTCTCTAGTTCTATTTACCTATGATTATTTATGACATATGAGCATGGAATTAAAAAATGCATATGAGTGTGATGGGTTAAGATGTAGCTCTGCTGTTCCTTTCACTGAGCACAGCTGAATTCAGGGCTTATCTGAGTCCCACTGTCATTTAGATGGCTTAGTTTACATTACCAATCTGAATGTGTCATGATTTCACTTTGATTCAGAATGATTTCCAGTAGTTATTAGGTTCTTGACCCTTCAAACCAACTTCTTGCTTTCCCAGTGTTTTCATTCACTTGATTCTCACAATTGAATATTGAGATCAAATAAGTAGCACCCAAAAGGAAGCTGCGATGATTTTAAAGGTATTGCATTCTGAGTATTTTCATTGTCTATGTGTACTGGCTATTTTGCTTTGAAGACTAAGCCTGGATAGATCTCAGATGTAGTACTGTTGTCCCTGGTATGCTTCCACAGAACCTGAATAAATGACAGTTTAAAGTTTAAACATGTAAATAAACACACCTTTTGTTTCTTCTGAAATGGGTCATATGATTTAATTTTCTGAGCTAGCTCACTGGAAGAAATTGTGAGCTTGGGAAAATAAAAAACCATGAAAAATGTGCTGGATAAGACTGAAATGTCAGCAGGCTACCGTATGGATGGAACTCTGAGAAGCATAGTCAAGCATGCTTTGAAAATACAGCAATTTACGGCTACAAAAAGCTCCATTTCATATGGCTGTGAGCTCTTTACTTGACATGTGTCTGGAGCCAGATGACTTGTCTATTCAGATGGAAGAAGAGCTCCACACAGGAAGGACTCATTATTTTGAGTTGTTTTATCTTGGCACCATCATTTATGCACGGTGTGAATTTGGTGAAATTGGTCAATAGTTTTACCTGAGATTCATCTTTTATAAAGTGCACCTGGCAATAACAGCTAATATAGAATTAAGAGGATTCAAAGAAATAACACATTTTGTTACTTAGAACAACAGCAAGATAGTATTAAATTACCAATAATAGCCAGATGTGGTGGTGCATACCTGTAATCTCACCACTCTGGCACCTGAGGCAGGGTTATTTCAGATCAAGGTCAGGCTAGGCTACATAATGAGTTCAAAGCCAGCCTGGATTGCACAGCAAGATCCTGTCTCAAAAAAAATTAAAAATATTACTGTTAGAAATATTATTGTTATTATCATTCTTTTGGCTCTAGGAAACAGAAATTTATTCCTTTTCTTTTATTTGGTTCTGGAGATCAACATTCTAAAATATATATTACTGGGACATGAAGTTACAGATTCTCCTAATTTACAACAGTTTGCTGTATGATTTTTCAACTTATTTTTATTTTATTTTATTACCCTCTTTTCAACCCCCCCAAACATAAACTTTGTTTCCATTTTTTCCCTTTTACCATTTAATTTTTTTTTCTTTCCAGGAAGAGCAAATAAGGCAAAGAAAAAAATAGAAATATTATTCACAACATTTTATTTCTACTCGTTTGATGGGAAGTAAGTATATGAGCACATTTTCCAAGCTTTTAGTACTATTTATTAAAATAAATTTCATTTTCAAGCTTTTGTGGAAATAAATATTGTTACAGATAAGTCAAAGGATAGAAAGTACAATAGAAACTCAAGCACATAAGTTCATTAATAGCTCACCGAAATATACTGATTTCTTCAGAGTAAAGAGGTGCTTGTACACTAAGACAGATAAGTCCATATATATTAATGGCTGTAAACTACAAGGTTTAAGTCTGTACTTGCTTGAGTACACTTTTTATTTTTTGCTTGTTTTTTATGATGCATAGAACACTGACAAAAATGGTTGAAAGTCTGAGGTACTGGTTCTCTGGCTCCCTTTCTCCTCCCTCCCTTCCTTTGTTCTAAGCTTTACTTTTAACATCTATATAGAACAGAATGAAATATATTTATTTCTTATTGAAATTTCCCAGTCAGTTAAATGTTTTGACAATGTTATTTAAATAAAGATGTTTATTGGCAATTTCTTACAGAATATCTACTAAGCTAAGCCCTGCATGAGATAACATGAAAGCAAATCTTATTTCTTATCCAGCAGTAGCTGGCAAATTTAGCAAGAGAACATTCTGATAATATTTATAAGACAATTCTTACAGATTACATATCACTTTTAATGTTCATATTTTATTATCATCAAGCATTACATTATTAATAATAATCTTACTATAGTATATTTAAACTTAGAGAATCAGAAGTTAGTAATTAATGACATTAGGATTTACATAAAAGTAGAAGCATAGCTTATGATAAGACAATGCAACAGGTGCTTTATTGTAGTCTTTTTTTTTTCAAGATAGGGTCTCGCTTTGTAGTTCAGGCTGGCCCTGAACTCACTCTGTAGCCCAGGCAAGCCTCGGACTCAGCAATCCTCCTGCCTCTGCCTCCCAAGTGCTGGGATTACACGCATGAGCCACCACACCCGGCATTTATTGTAGTCTTTAACAGAAGACACCTTGTGTGGTTATGGAAAGATTCCAGGAGAAATTGAGTTCAGATTGATTTGTAATAAAGTAAACAGGTCCAGGTTAGACTGGAGGAGATTCTAACAGTAGAAAACACATGTTCAATATCTGTTAAAGAACATTTTACACAGGTGGGGAAAAGACAGAACAGTTAAACAGGAAGAGTAGAGAGAACAGAATGAAGTAAAAGATGTGATGCTGGTGAAATAGTTAAGAACCAAATAAAGGGCACTGCAAATGGTGCAAAATGTTTCAGTTTTCACTTTAAGGGTAATGAGAAATTATTAAGAGGTTTTGAGCAGAAGAGTCACATGATTTTAAAATGAGATTTTGATTATAAAATTCTATTTTTGTTGATATCACATATTATGGCAAACTGAATAGAGATGTTTACGGTAGAATCTGACTATTAAAGAGGGAGACAGCACCAAGAATCATTTAAGTTGTTTTCTATTTTACAGTATCTATCACACGTTCTAGAACTTATTTACATTTTCAGTTTCTCATATCAGAAAAAAGATGTGGTATATACATATCTGTGACCTATTTATCTTACTTATGAGTATGAATGACTCAAACCTGTCATTGTTTATTGCAGAGTAATACTCCATTTTATTAAGAAAAAACCTATGTCTTCTTTATCCAGGCTCTGGTTGATGGGCATTTGGTTGTTTCCAAGATTTAACTATCACAAACTGAGCTGGTGTAAACATGGGGACACATATGTCGCTGTCTATGAATCTTTTATTTCTTTCGTGTATAGCCTTACCAGGGGAATAGTAGGGTCAAATACCTCTGATCCTAGTTTCTTGAGGCATCTCCACACTGATCTCCATAGTGGTTATAGCAGTCTATGTTTCCACCAACAGTGGAGAAGCGTTCCTTTCTCCCTGCAGCCTTGCCAATATTTGTTGCTAATTTTGAGATAGCAACCATTCTTTGTGGAGATGAAATTTCAGAGCTGTTTTCATCTGCATCTCTTGAATTACCAGTGATGATGAGCAGAAATGGGAAGTAGGGATAAATAATGAGGGGAAAGAAAAAATTGTGATGGCAAAAAAGGGGGAAATAAACTTATGTATATAGGGCATTGGGTTATAGGGTGGGTAGGGGAATGGAAAAAATGAGAATTAAGTGGTGTCATATACTGGTACAAATTCTGAATGCTGAGTGTGATGATGATGTGTATATAAAATGTACCTACTTCACAATAAAAAACTTAAAAATACTCCTTTGAATAATTTCTTTATGATACAGGAATTTACCCACTCAAATATTTCTGTTATCTTCCAAGTGGTCAGTCAAAATTAGATTAGGTCTGCATTTGCTTGTTTGCTATTTGGCACGAAAATTATGACTGTATAGATCCAGAACTCCTAATTTAATAAAATCTTTCTTCTTGTCTGAAAAAAAATAAAAAGCAATCATTAAGATTTCCAACTAGACGATGGAAAGTAAAGCTCTAAAAAGAGACAGTTGAATACACCATGATATGCTTCTGCCAAGGCATAGATGCAATATGAAAGAGGGATTAATAGTAGGTGCCCTTGTTTCTGGTTTGGCTTGTGGTAATTTGTAACTACCTAGTTAGTAAAGCATAACCTCTTAATATAAAGCTTTGGATATTTTTTGCATAAAGGTTGAAGTGGACAAGTAGAATCTTGATTTTGGTTGATATTGGTTGAATACCAACATTAGGTTCATAATGTTGCTCTGGGACCTTAAGAAAAATTGACTGACAGGGAGGTAAAATAATAAAGCTTTCAAAATACACTGTAAGAGATGTAGGAGAGGTAAATATTTTAAACCAGAGTTAAAATATCCTAAGTATAAAGCAAGAAAAAAATCCATCACATGACGGTTATCAGTGGCATGGCACAGTGACTGGCTTCTGAAACACCTGAGAGGTTAGTAAAGCACAGATCTGGTTGTGTCTGAGTTCTTCCAGTGATGACTGATGTGTGTAGGTCAGCAACTGAGGGAAGAAGAGCCAGCCTAGTTGTGGGTGGTATCAACAAGTAGGCCTGAAATTTGGAGGAAGGAAAAACAAAGTTAGCTGGTTTGTTTCCTTGTTTAGTTTTTTGAAGAGCTCTTGTCTGCTTGATTGGGCTACTTTTTTTTTTTAAATCTGAATCTTTATTGATACACTATATATACACATCGTGATCACACACAATATCAATAATTTGT
This sequence comes from Thryonomys swinderianus, assembly GCA_004025085.1. Classification (NCBI taxonomy): domain Eukaryota; kingdom Metazoa; phylum Chordata; class Mammalia; order Rodentia; family Thryonomyidae; genus Thryonomys; species Thryonomys swinderianus. The sequence goes on from PVIC010043886.1 coordinate 10,954, forward strand.
ACCAGAATATGACACAATTTAATTCTCATTTTTCCCATTCCTCCACCCACCCTACAATCCCCCATACATAAGTTTTGTTTTCCTTTTTTTTTATTACCATCGTATTTTTTTTTTTTTTGAGACAGGGTCTTGCTTTTGTAGTTCAGGCTGGCCCTCAGCTCACTATGGAGCCCAGGCAAGCCTGGAACTCAGCAATCCTCCTGCCTCTGCCTCCCAAGTGCCGGGATTACAGGCGTGAGCCACCACGCCAGGCACCATCGTATTTTTTTCTTTGCATCCGCTACCTTTGTCCACCTTCTTCTGTCTCCCAAAGCAGGGTCATCCCAGTGACTCTCTAGAGTGAACTTCCCATCTTTTGACCTTGAACTAGTGCCACATCATTGTTCCCTTTTGCCCTGCATCTTCTGTCACCTTGAGCTGAGCATTTACTCATGTCTTCTGCTTCTCCTGTCCAAGGACAGCCCTTGTGGGCTTCTTTGGCTCTGATCCTGTAAACTAACTGAGAACCCTCTTGTGTAATTATCCATGTGTTTCCCACTGATTCTTCTCTGGAGAGACCTAACCAATATAGTCACTTTGACCAATATAGATCACTGAAATTTGGCTTTTATCATCATCAAGAGATACCATTAATAAGCCAGAAATAAAACCCTAGAGTGGGATAACACACTGTATTTGTAACACGTAAACCATCAAAGAATTCCCATTCAGAAGACATTGTCTTATTTTGCCACTTTATATTCATTCATGTTATTTATTTATAATGTTCTGTTGTATGAAATCTCCATATTTGATCCATTGTAATTTTGCTAGACATTTGATAAAATCCAGTATTAAGTATTTGGATAACATTTATTTCTAATTTACTGCTAATATTTATTTCTTGGTGCATAGGTAAATTCATTTAAGAATGAAAGTAAGCATTCATAAATTTCAGACTTTATGAATAATAAAAATTGAATTATAATGGCTTCTCATTTTGTATCATAAACAATCTACAATTCCATGTGCATATTGCATACAAAATATGTATCATATCTCATTTATGGGGGTTTAAATTGGCATAGTGATTTTGGAATTTTTTGGTATTATCTACCAAACAAAAATTACTGTGATTTTAACATTAGAGAGGGGAGTAAAGAGAGGGTGCATGAATGGTTATTGACAACAATTGGTACAAAACTGTTCCCTTCATTTCAACTCACAGAGATATGTTTTCTGTAATTTCCTAATGGCAGTTATAGATAAACATTTTGACATGCAGCAATACTTTGCTTTTTAAAGGTATTCTTTACAGGGTGCCATTTGTTTGAGCCTGAGAGCACATACGCTTCTAATCGTGAACTGATGAGCTGGCTAGATGGACTAGATTTTCAGTTAAAATTTGCTATACATTAAGGTTTTTCTCAGTGAAAAGGAATAAAGGAATACAAAGTTTTGAAACACTAATAGAAATTATGTAACATTTAAAATTTTTTTCATAAATAACCCAAAACATTTTATTTACGCTGCACAAAATGAGTATCAGTTCAGTTTATATTAGCACATTTGATATTTATGTTTCCTGTTCATCCAATAAAAATCTAAAGTCATTAGTAATACTTTACATGCTAGAAAGCATTTTCTGGAGGTGATTTTCATAGCTGAAACTATTTGAAGTTCTTTTTAATGGTGAAAGACTTAATTTGGTGCTAGAAGATCTTTGTGATTTCTCTAATGTTAAGAGTTTACAATTAGAGTGGATACTTGACTTTGAAACTCGATTGGTTCCTGGAGGCTGGTTGGTTATAATTCAGTACAGCTGAAGTTTACTTGGGCACATGCTGTAGATAACAAGAGGCAGATGAATATTCTATTCACCTAATTAACCCAAGTTGTTCTTATGTTAGGCTGGTTTTAACGTGAGGATCCATCCACCATAGCACACTGATTAGGACGGAATAAGTGGGAAACTATCCAGAGCAGCAGTGATGAAAAGGAGAAATAATTGAAAAACTATTTTTAAGAAATTCATCCCAAAATGAAGTCAAAGGAAAATCATGCAACATGGAAGCAAATTTCTTATGAATGTAACTATTGTGAAATGGAATGTGTTAATAGATTTAATCAGTACATGCAGCTTGAAAATCTACTAATTTTTCTGAAGTTAAAGAATAGTCTGAAAATTTTAACGAAAGTTTCACATGTTAAAGCTATTGCTTAACTTGCAAAAAAAAATTTTTCCTCCAGGTTAGCACAATAGGGGAAAAAAAGCATGCTCAGTAAAATAGAACTCAGAAACAAAGAATCAGAAAGTGAAGAGTTAGACAAAACATCTCCCCATCTTATGCATCCTTATTGTTTTACTCGCCTTTTCAATCACTTTACCCTGAGGCATCTTATCTGGTGCCCCTGCTTCTCTATATTAATATTCATACTCAAGGAACATCTGAGTGTTCCTGTTATATGAGTGACAGCTGAATTTGAAAAGAAAGCAAGAGTCAGAAAGCACAAAATAAAGAGGAACTGGAATATAATGACTACACCAAGTAGCACCTTTTAAGAAACTCATCTTTGAGAAATCTAAAAATTCCACCAAATGGCTGTTAAATATAAACAGGTGAAGTCACTGTTCTGTTTGTACAACAAAGGTCATTCCCTGAGCTTTATTCATGGGTAACATATTTGCTTGTGTATATGTTTACTTGCATTTTTAAATAATTGACATATAAATACAAGGTATGGCATGAGGTTTTGATGCATGTATACATTGTGTAACAACCAAACCAGCATATTAATGTATGAATCAAAAAACTATTTTGTTTTAGCTTTTCTGTGTGACATATTGTGCTACATGTACACACTTTAACATAAAGGCATAAAGTACTAGATCTTAAGTAGGCTTATAGTGTAATTTTGAGTATGGTCAAACACAATAGCAATAACACCTAGAAATTTTGTTTATAATACAATAAATGTAAGGAATAGGAAGTTTCCAGGAATGTTTCATTTCTTTTACATGATGTGTCCTTAATATTATCATGTAATTTTCAAATTAAAGACTGAATGAGTCATTAAAGACTCATTTGTTGCCTGCACTGTTATTGATGAACATTGAGGCTCAAAAAACAATAAATGATATTCAAGCTTCATCTCCAATTAAGATGAATTTATAGTGTGAGACAAGTTGGTTACAGAGTGCTAGAGACAAATGGCATTTTAACAGGAAACATCTACTGAGCTATATAAGAAAAGAAATTGAAGTCCAGAGAAAATGGCCAGTGAACAAATGATGTGTTTCAAGCACAGGTAAAAAGTGCTATAATTATAAATTTATGCTTTAAATAACTCCCTATATACATACAGGCATGCTTTTCTAGTTTTTAGGTGGAATATCTGTAATGTAATCATGAAATTATTGTTCTTACTTAATGATTTCATAACACATTAAGAGCTATAGATAGAAGTCAGTGAGGTGGAAAGTGAGATAAAGTGTACTTCAGCCACAGACATATTTTTAGGTATCTTTAAAAGTGAGGGGGTTGTAGGGTGGTCAGGGGAATGGGAAAAATGAGAATTAAATCATGTCATATACTCGTACAAATTCTCAATGTTGAGCATGATCATGATGTGTATATAAAATGTACCAATAAAGATTCAGTTAAAAGAAGTGGATAGCCATAAAACATAGTATTAAAATTTATCATTTTATTTCCTACTTCATTTACTATTTAGGTGATGATTTAATTTATTCTTCCAAATAATAAAGTGACTACTCAGTGCTCAAGAGTTAAAACAATGTGATCCTTTCCCTCTCACGTGAATAGACAAAATAAAATTTAACACCTGGTTCTTCTCCCGATGAGGATTAAAGAGCCCAGGCTTCCTTTGGGTTACATATATTATTGTTCTTGATGAAATATGGCACTTGAAGGAGGAGTCCTGCTGTCCAGATTTGCAAGTTTGTCCATCAAGAGAAAGACAGAACTTTTAAACACACAATATCATCACAGAATATTTTTTTGCACTCAAAAATAAATCCTTTGTGAATTGTTGAAAATAATGAATAGAATCATAACAGTTTTGGGGAACTATTAAAGTTGATGGACTGCTTCTCCTTAAGCATAAATAATCCATTCATATTTGCAAAATATTTTACTGAATCCATCACATTTAGGAAATGAATATACAGAAGTTATATCTGCTTTCCAAGGGTTGCACTATAATGAAGCAAAGCATCTTGATGATCAATGAGGACTCTTAGGCAGGAAATAGCTAACTGGGGGCCTAATGCTCTCTGCTTTGTATTAGTAAACTTTGCTGAT
>PVIC010043887.1:0-15237 GCA_004025085.1 Thryonomys swinderianus
TTCTTTCTTTCTTTCTTTCTTTCTTTCTTTCTTTCTTTATCTTTCATTCACTTATTTTAAAGTGTTGAGATTGAACCTAAGATTCTCTGTATGCTAGGCAAATGCTCTACCACTGAGCTACATCTTCATTCCAAACCTGTATTTGTTTTTATTTATTTATTTATTTATTTATTTATTTATTTATTTATTTATTTATTTATTTATTTTTTGCAGCAACACGGATCAAATTTGAGCCCTTGTGCTTCCAAGGTAGCGGTACCACTTGAGTTAAATCCCCAGCCCCCAAATCTGTATTTTAAATACAGATTTTCAGGCTGTCCTTTTTTTTTTGGGGGGGGGGGAATTGAGTATTATCAGTAAACCCTGGAATTATGCATTTTAGATACTGGCCCCCTTCCCTAGGTGGAGAGGTTGATATCCTAACTATTTGAAGAATGTCTTTAGATCTCAAAGACTTTCTTCAAAGGGTAATGAAGGAATCCATATACACACTCTCATAGGCACTGCAGATGACCTTTGAGAAATTACTGAGTATCGAAATGGTTTGGTAGTGCCCCAATTTCAAATACTAGATGCCAGATACCACAGACTTATAAGTTTGACTCTAGAAAAATTCAGCTTCAAGTACATAGAGTCAAAGCACTTCTAGGAAAATGAGTTCTGGGCAACATCATAGGTTTGGTAATTGTCCCTATTAGAGATTCTCAAACTTTGCTACCTAGAAAAATTGTCTGGGGAGTGATAACATCTTGAAACTCAATTGCCACTCAATACCAATTACATCAGAATCTTCAGAGATGGTATCTGATAATCAGTATTTTTTCACCTTTTCCTTAGAAGCTGATCTAATGATGTGCACGCTGAGCATTGGGAATTTTCCAAGCTCCCTATATGACTCTAATATGCAGTAGCTTGATCACTATAGGTCTATATGATATTAGGCAAGTTGCTTAACTTCCTTGCATTTTCTGTAAATATGAGGTAATTTTAAAGTTCTTTCCCACCTTTAAACATCTATAATTTTTAAAAATCAAAAGTCATGCTAAACTCATTCCCTCTTTCTTTTCCTTTCTTCTCTCTTCCTTTCCTCCCTCTATTCTTTCTTCTTATCCTTTCTTCTTGTTAACCCTTCTTTTCTTCTCTTCCTCCTCCTTCTTTCTTCCTCCTCCTCTTCCTTCTTTTGGTGCCAGGAATCACACTCAAGACCTGACACTTGCCAGGCAGGCGCTGTACCACTGAGCTAGTTCCCCGGTGCTCCTCCTTTCTTTTTATTCCTCTTGAACAATATGCCCAGGGAGTGTGAATGTAGTGGATATGCATGACCTTGAAGTGTGATCTGGAATCTAATGTCTCAAGGCTTATTCTACTTTTGGATATTGCCTTGTTAACATTTTTAACGATCCATTTAGAGTTAAGAAAGAAATACCATTAAATTGGAAATAATAAAAAAAATTAGGAGAATTAATTTCATACACAGAAAAAGGGGTAAAAATGATATATTAGAGACATTTAAAATAATATATTAGAGCCATTGATAGCTAAGTGGATGCACATTGGGGTCATACTCATAAGTGAAAGAAATAGGACATACATGTGTAAATACCATATCTTTTCTCTAGTGTGAAAGACTGAAAGTGTAAATAAGGTGCAAAATGTATAACAGGTATTGTGAAATATTCAAAGGATGAGGGTATTGGGGGGTGGGAAAGCAAAGAAGGGAATAAAGTATTTAAGGTAAAAAGGAAAAAATGGAAACAAAGCTTATGTGGATAGTGGGGGGCAGAGGGGCTAAAAGGAAGGCAGAGAAATGGGAAAAAATAAGAGTCAAGATATGTCATGTACAAGTACAAATTCTCAATGATGAATGTGATCATAATGTATACCTAATATGTACCAATAAACTCAATTTTAAAAAGACAAAAAGAAAATCTGTTTACTAAGGTTATTATTGTCTCAAAAGCATTCCCATAGTTCAAATGTTTTGCATTTTGTTTGGTGCTGAGAATTGAAACGAGGGTGTCAGGCATGCTAAGCATGGGTCTCTACCACTAAGCTCTGTCCTTAGCCCTATCGCTCATTTTAGTTTCCCTTTCTTTGGTTGAAATTTTGAAGCTTTTCGTGTAGTAGAAATGGAAAATAGACATGTCAGGTAGAGTCCAGAGTTAGTAACTCTCCGTGTTTTTATCAAGAAATGTAAATACATTCTATCAGGCTGATTTAGAACATCATGAAGCCATGGAAATGTCATGCCCACATGGGCAGAGTATTATACAACAGAGAGGAATTTGCTGAAAAACCTATGAAATGATTATGGAAGTGCCAATTCAGCAGCTTCCTTAGGGAGTCTTGTACATGGGGAGGGAGGTTTGGAGTGGACTCAGTGAGGCCTGGGGAGCTGATTTGAAAATGATGCTCATACATTATGGTTTATCAGTTTAGGGAACGGTCTTGTGCCAACTTTTTTTAAAACAAGTTTTTAATTGTGAGAAATATTTTCAAGAAGCTCACTTTGATTTGAATTGTGGAATAGTTGTTTAAATATGTTGTTTTTGTCTTACAGAAAGCCACCAATTTGTGCTTTTAAAAGCCTAGATAGATTTAATTACTTTGAGTTTAAAGCCAAACAATTAAATTATGTCAGCTCCTCCATCTTCCATTCCCTGCATTTCAATTAGAAAATTATAACTCTTACATTTCAATTTTTCTTCTCATTATCAATGCTTAATTTTATACAGAGTTTGACCTGACCTAGACATGAGGAAAGTATAATTTATGTGTAGCAGAAAAACAATCTGTAACTGCTCAGTGGCTACTGCTGTGGTTTAGAAAATAAACCAGAATCAGATTATGTCTGATCATTTTCCACATCACATGGTGAATAGCAATTCACAAGAAGCATAAAATGGATCCTGCCAGGCAGCCCCTTAGCTATCATGTTTTTAACTGTTGCTTTCCCTCCCTCCTCTGTTTTCCTTTTCAGAATCTCTAATAGAAGGGAATCAGCTAAGAGTGGCTCCTTGGCATGAAGAGGAGGACTTGTCACACTTCGTGGAACCTTGAATGTAATGCGATTTAGAAGACATGGGCTGTGGGAATTCTTCACTGCGAATCAGGAAATCTGACAAAGGTGAGCTCTAGGAATGTGCCTGTGTTTATAAATGGGGGAGAGTGAGTGAACCCCGTTCACACACTCCCTCTTTCTCATTTACTCCCATGGTTATCTAGCTGCCCTGTGTGACTCTGTACACAGCATCATCACTTGAACTGAAGGTGAAAAACTGGGAGAACTACCTGAGGAAGGATAGAACTTTGAATTTATGATGTACCATAAAGATACATCTAAGAGGTTTCTTATGTTTGACTTAATTTCAGTTGAAAATGTGCCAATATAAAATCCCAATTTATAGCACAGTGATAGGGAACAGAAAAGACAGTGTAACTTACGTGTTTCAATACTCTCATAAACAGCTATATCCATACCTCTGTAACATTTAGTAGGATCACTGAATTTTATTAGATTTTATAACTTAATGGTCACATTTTTTATATCTGTTCAACACAGAACATGAGATTTGTCTCACATTTTTAAAATATTCTAGAGAGAATTTGGGGATAGTCTGTTTCCCCAAAAAGTGTACCATTTCTGAAAAGGTGATAACCCCTCTATCTCCATGTAATTAGAGGCTTCTCTATGGAGGTACTTTTTCATGGAACCCAGTTGAGAATCATTGAATGATTAAGGGTCATAGACTCTACCAGCAAATTAAAATAAAAGCAAGCTGGGACAATTATATGAATAATTTGCTTTCAAACTCCATTTCTTTGTTATCTAGGGTATAGGTAGTTATCCTGGTTTCAAGTCCACACTTTGGTCCTGGAAGTTTATTAAGGCTTAAGGTAGTGTGTTTAGGGTGCAGAGTACTCTAATGGAGAACCTGTAGTATGCGTGCCACAGCGAGCACGGAGAGCCTTCTCTGCAATGATGTTATGAGTGGTATGAGTTGTTTGAGTCTAAACCAAACCCTCAGTATCCATTCAGGTTTCATCCCAGTGTTAGCACTTTGCAATAAGTAAGTGGATTTTGGGTTGCAGTTTGAACCCTGGTGTCCAAAATGTTCTCCGTAACTGCTCTATAATAATTATTACAAGATATTTTTTCTTCAGGAATCCAATGTTTTCCCTCCTACTTGAGTTGTACCAAGTAGCAAGCTCATCCCTGACACTGGCAAAGGCATTAATTCTCTCAAATCTTTAAATATGTCATGAAACATCTTTCTAAAGCTCCCACTGAACTAATACCTAGCACAGTAGAAATGTTTTAGCAGAGAGTGAAGAAAGCAGTTATCTTTTTATATCTAGAATCACACAGAGCTCTTTACATTTAGCCAGATTTCTTATGTTAAAAGGGGAGAGAGAGGTAGAGGGGGTGAGGGTGTAGTTCAGTTGATGGAGTACTTGCCCACCTTGGATTCAATCTTGAGTACAGGAGGTCTTTTTAAAAAGGCCAAATTCAGCTTATAAATGCAAATTCTCTCTTTTTGAAATGCTTTTCACCTTTTAACGTTATGTATAAATGGAAATACTAGCTTAGATTTTGGATTGGTTTTTCTTTTAAATAATTTATTGAGGTGGAAATTGTATAATATAAAATTAACCATCATAAAGCAAACAACTCAATAGCATTTACTCTATTGAAATATTGTGTGATCATAATCCCTGTCTAGTTCCAAAACATTTCCATTGCTCCAAAGTTATCCATCAAACAGTTTAATATCCACAAGTCCATTGCTAAATCTGAGAGCATTTGCACTTATATTTTCTCTTAAGATCTATAGTTTTAGTTCTTATATTTAGGGTTTTGATGCATTTTGAGCTAGTTTCACATTATGTGAGGTGTAGGTATAAATTCTTTGCATGTGAATATCTAGTTGTCCCAGCATCATTTGTTGGAAAGATTTCTTTTCCAATTTTATGGTCTTGGTGTTTTTTTTTTAAATCAACAATCAATTGACTGTAAATGTGAGGACTTATTTCTGGAATGAAAATTTTATTCTATTGATCTATACAGCTTTCCATGCCTATATCTGTGCCTTGTTTACTCTAGCTTTATAGGAAGTTTTGAAATTGGTATGAGTCCTTCATTTTTTTCTTCTTTTTCAAGATTATTTTGCCTATTCTGCATCCCTTGCATTTCCATATGAATTTTAGGATCAATCAACAATTTCTCAAGATGGCTGGGGACTGGAGATATAGTTCAGTGTTACAGTGTCTGCCTAACATGTGCAAGGCTCTGGATTCCATCTTCAGTAAACACACACACACATGCACTCACATGCACACACATGCAAAAGAGGAAGAGGAGTTGGAAGATTGAGGGGATTGTGTTGAATCTACAGAAGGAAGGTGTCCTGCCATCTTAAAGAGTAAACCCATGAACACAGGATGCTTTTCTGTTTATAGTAATTAGGTATTTAATTTTTTCATAGATGTTTTATAGTACTCAGTATAAAATTTACATTTCTTTAGGCCATACTTAACCTAGGTATTTTTAAAATGCTGTTGCAAATAGAACTGTTTTTTAAATTTTATTTTTGGTTTGTTCATTATATATAGTTATATAATAGTTGCTTTTTATATTCTGAAAAGTTATTGACCTCATTTATTAGCTCTAATTGATTTTTAGTGGATTCCTTAAGAGTTTGTATCATAAATTATGTCATCTGCAAACAGTTTTTTACCTCTTCCTTTCCAATGTCTTTAATCTCTTTCTTATCTAATTATACTGGCTAGAACCTCCACTAAAATGTTGAATAGAAATACAAGACTATATGTCCTTGTCTTGTTCCTGAACTTTGAGCAGAAAGTGTTTAGTTCTTCAGCACTAGGTAGATAGTTGTGGCTTTTTCATAGATGGTTTTTATCAGGTTGAGGAAGTTCACACTTATTTCTAGTCTGTTGATTTTGTTTTAATTACAAAGAGGAGTTTAATTTTGCAGAAGTGTTTTTCTGCATTGAGATAATCATGTGGCTTTTGTCCTTTTTGATATGGAATATTACACTACTTGAACTTCAGATTTGAAACTAACATTGCATTTCTGGACTAAATCTCACTTCATCATGTGTGCTAATGCTTTTTATACATTGTTGAGTTCAGTTTACTAGTACTTTGTAGAGGAATTTTGCATCTGTATTTGTAAGAAGTGTCAGTCTATAGCAGTGGTGGCAAATCAACAGCATGTGTGCTATTTGGTTTTAAGACAAAAAATGTTAAAATATGAGTTGTTTTTTTCTATACTAAAGCCTCAGTATTTGGGTTTAACTGCAATATTGGCACTTTGGCATTAGTGGGTGGGTTTTGGTTTGCAGTTGAGGGCCATAACTGGCCTATAGTTTCCTTGTGATGTCTTTGGTTTTGATATCCAGGTAGTACTGACTTTGTAAAATGTCTTGAAGAGTATTCCCTTCTCTTCCATGTTTTAAAAGAGTTTGAGAAGAACTAGTATGAATTCTTTAAGTGTTTGGTAGAATTCATCATTGAGCCCTTCTAGGCATGAGATTTCCATTGTGGGTAGTTTTTCCATTATTTATCCTATTTCTTGTTATAACTCTATTCAGCTTTTTCCTTTTTGTCTTGAATCATTTGGTAGTTTGTATTCTTCTAAGAATTTATCCAAGTCATCTAAATTATCTAATTAGTTAACACATACTTGTCCATAGTATTACTTTACAATTCTTTTTTATCTTCCATTATCTTTTGTTGAATATATAAATTGAAGCTTTTTATGATTTCATTACAATAAACCTGCTGAAAGCTGACACAGTGTTGTGTATTTACATTTATCCATAGATAAACCTTTTATTTATAAAGATTTTTTCTCACTGAGAAATTTTGGAAAATACAGAAAACCAGCTGGATATAACTAATATTCACTCATCCTTCTACTTACCAGAGATATCAACTTCCAAGTGTCCCACCCTCCCTTGGCATAATTACTGTAGAATTTTGATCATCCTAAATTATTAGTTTATTGTAGTCTCCTTTGCTGCAGTATAATGTTACTGTGTAAACACTTCTCAAGTTGTTGTAAGTGCTTTGTAAACATCATTTTAGCCATTTCTATTTCGTTTAATGGCAAGCCATAACATACTTAAGTATTTTTCTCCCTTTTTAAAGGAAAAAAAAACAATACAAATCACACTTTAAAGAATTTCTTTATGCAAAATTGTTTCCTTATCTTGCATTGTTCCCCAAATCAGGTGATTTTATATGAAATTACTGTGTTAAGGGCTATGCATATTTTGAAAGCTGTTGATATGAAATAAAAGCTGTTATTTCCTGATTACTAACTGTATCCTAGAGAGTACTCAACATATTCTGCATAATTTTACTCACTTCTAATAAACCTGAGTAAAGTATTATTGCTACTTATACAACTGAAGCAGCTTATTCTTAGCAAGGAAAGTACTTGACAAGGTTATACAACTTTTCAGCTGCCAGAGTTGGGGTTTGAACCCATAGAATTCTGACTAAAAAGTGTTTTTCCTGTCAGCCATTACACAGTTTTATGTTGCCTCCTTTCATCTTCAGAGTGCCTGTATAGTTGGCCTGTCTCTTTTGCATACATTTCATCTTCACAACATCGAGGGGGGTCATTCTCTGCAGAAAAGGAAACTGAGGATTTGAAAGGCAAAGTGACTTGGGCAAGAAAACAGTTAGGAAGTGATAGAGCCAAGGTGAGAATTTTTTTGTTGTTTCTAGTGGTCTGTCTAGTATTAAAGAATGCTTTTCCTTCTTGGTCTTGGATAACTCTGCTCTAGTACTCTGGCTCTGAAATATCATGGCAACTTTGAGAAAGAGTAGTCTACACATAAAGTGGATGTTATTCTCTTCTTGTGGGCTATTCATCTCCCTTTTAGAGAAATAGCATTGATTTTTCTATTGTTATTGTTACTATTATTTTACTTCTTTTGTGATATGAGGTGAGAGAATACTAACATTTATTAAGTTTCTACTATATTCATTATTTCTCACCAAAATTTTGGGAGGACTCCAGTTCATCTTATTTTATAGATGAGGAAACTGAAACTTAAATGAAGGAATTGTTCAAAGTTATACACTAATTGGTGGTTGAGCCTGAGTTGGAGCCAGATAGGACAGATTTCAAAGTTGAAGTCTCTTCTGATATGCTGCCCTGACTTGGATACTTGGTATTTATCCACATAATAGAAATTAAACTTTGCAATTCCATTCTGCCAAATTTCACTCTGCACTGAAAATTTTATGCTGATGGGTTTTCAGTTCATAGTCTATTGCCCCACCCAGAGCACTTTGAGAACACTGATATGTTTTCTTTTATTTCTTCCCTTGAGATTGCTGAGAAATGCCTTTATTCAATTTATCTGAGTGCTAAGAAGCCAGAAAAGACTACCATTTTGGCTTTGATGTTTGGAACTTAAGCTATAACAAATAGAAAACTTCTCTAACGGAGACTATTCTTACTTGAAGTATTTATCCTTTCTTTTTACTCTTAAAAATTACTAAATAGCCAGGTGTGGTGGCTCATGCCTATAATCCCAGCACTCGGGAGGCAGAGACAGTAGGATTGCTGAGTTCGAGGCTTGCCTGGGCTACATAGAGAGCTCAGGGCCAGCCTGAACAACAAAGCGAGACCCTGTCTCAAAAAAAAAAATTACTAAATAGCAAACCAAATATTTCTTTAACTCTTGGTATTATTCTTGGCAAACATCTAGTTAATTTGGGTGCTTGAAAATCTAACAAGCCATTCACAATTGTCTGTGGCCTCTGCCAGCCTGCTGTCTTTTCCCTTTTCACTCCCAATTTTAAGTCCTATACTTCAATTTGGAACCATCATGGAAAAACAGTGAGTGACATTTTCCCCTTCACCTGACGTGTTCCCTAAAGAACTTGCTTGAAGTTTAGAGAGTTCACTGCTATTCTACTCATTATTGGCTCTTTTTTCAGTTATAATTTCCATTAAGCAGTCTTTACTGGCACTGTGGGACAGAGGAAATCACCGTGGGCTGGAACCTCTCTCATTTCCTCCTCAGTGAAATGCTGACATCAGATAAGATGCTTTTTAAGGCGCGTCACTCAAAGATTAATCTTTCTGCTCTGTGTCTTTGGGGACAGGGTGAGGCAGGAGCCTTGGTTTCTCCATGCCCTCCTGCTCACGCTCCCAGTTGTTGTCGATCAGTGTTTTGACATGTTATGCTCAAGTACTTTTCTTCTCTTTTTTTGTTAAGATATATATATTTATCTCATTACTCTTTGTTTTTATTTTCTCTCCAATTTAGTGCTTTTGAAAATTATAAACCTACTAAAAGGATGAAAGAATAGTACAGTATAATGAACCCCCCTATGCTTAGATTCACCAGTTAACAGTTTACTTGCCTGCTGAGTTCGAGGTTTGCCTGGGCTACGTAGTGGCCTTCTTGTTTGCCGGCCTTCCTTGTTCCCTCCCTCCCTCCCTCCCTCCCTTCCTTCTTTCCTTCCTCCCTTATTTCCTTCCTTTCTTCCTTCCTCCTCCCTCCCTCACACTTTCCTCCTTCTTTTCTCCTCCCCCTCCCTACCTTCTTCTGTTTCCTCCATTGGACAATGAACTAGATGTTATATTTTCCTCTATAATATCTTCACCATGCATCTCCTAAATGAGGGGTATTCTCTATATGACTGTAATACTAAATCACATTGAAGAAATTTAACACCACTAGAGTAACATTATTTACATATAGATAACATTACATTCAGAATTTTCCAGTTGCCCATAATTGCTGTCTTCTGCTTCCTCAAACCAGGCTTATAGGAAATGATCTGACAAGTTTTTAAATGCCCTCCAAGTGCAAAGGAGCATGTTTAGTACTGATTTTGCTTAACTTCCTGGCAGTACTTGGCACTCTTGCATACTTATTTCTTAAAATACTCATTGTCCTTGGTTTCAATAGCAACACCTTCTCCTGGTTTTCTTTTGTAGGTCTCTGCTTGAGCTGTGCATGCGGTCTCCACTTTCTCCCAAATTCTAAGTGTCAGAGTTCCTCTTGGCCCACTTATTTTGTTACTCTAATGCTCTCCCCAGAAGATTTTAACTCCATGGCTTTAATTATCATCAATATATTAAGACTACTAAATCTTTATTTTCAGTCCAATTTCTGTGCTACAGTCCTGTGTTACAGGGAATCATTTTTAAACAAGTACTCTTCTTTGTAATACTGTTACTGGCTACTTAGGCTCATATAAACAGGTTCATTTCCTCACTACTGACCAAATCAAATGAAGCCAGTGTTTAGGTAAAAAGGATTCTTTCAAAGTTAATTCCAAGAAAGAAGGACCTATTTATCTCGAATCACAATCTCACCTTTTACAGGTGAGTGAGGTTTTTAGTAAGGGACAGAGAGGTGGAGCCCAGAGGGATGACACACACTTACTTTATCACTTTTAGCCACCTTCAGTTCATTCCTCCCTTTCTTGTGGAAAAGGAACTGGGCTCCAGGCTTCCTTGTGTCAGCATCTGCATGTTTGGTTCATTCTGAACTGAGGAGAAGTAGGGGAAGCTTCTTGTGCCCTAGGCCTCAGGAAGCCACTTGTCTCTTAAGGAAAAAAAAAAAAGTCTTACCTTTGAAGTTCCATTTTTCCAGTGTTGGTTACAAAAGGAGACCACTTTCTTCATTTGAAATCATGAAACTTCTCAAAAATTCTTAATCATTCATTTTTGGTATGATCACATTGAGGGTAATGAGTCTCCTTCTAGAAGTGGTTTCTAGGTTGTTTTTGTCTTAAATGAAGAATCAGACAAAACAAGTTCAAAAAGTAACAAAGTTTTATATTTATTAAAGGTGGGGAAAAAGTGTGCTTTACAGAGTGAGTTTGAGCCAAGCAAAAGTAGGAAAAAAGTATACTCTCCAGCTTGAGAGGGTGGGCTACTGTGAAAGAGAGAAGGCAGTAGCAGGAAGCTTAGTGCTAACTGTGCTTTTGCATCTCCCACTCCTCAGGCTGACATCAGGTCTAGGCCATCCTATTGAAAACTTGCTCAGGCTCTAGTGAGAAGAACTGAAGACATTATCCTCTGGTTGCTTGTGTAGGGCTTTGGAACTATTCTGCAAATGTGTCCTGGGATTGGCAGTTAACGGGTCACATCCACTTCCTCAGCCAGTCTGCCATGCCTCAATCCCCTGCCTCATTAGTGTTTTGGCCTTGAGGTTTGAATAGGATTGATAGTGCAAGCGCATGTATTGTCTGTGTGAAACAAGAATAAAAATCAAGCAGCTCAATATCTTTTAAAATTCTGTACACTAATGAAATACACCTTTACCTTTTCACTTACTGTATGATTAGTCTATATTTGCTTTTAAAATTTCAGTTATTTTGAGACCCTGATAGAACCTATTTAGATATCCATTCTTGAATCATAAATGTTTAGGAGGGAAAAATTATTGCTTAAGGAATATGGTATTCCATATCTTCATTTAAATGATTTTTACCAGCTTTCTGCCTTTACTAGGCAATTCATGAAGAAGCCCACTTTATAGATGGATCCTGTTAATTATTAGAATATCTTCTTATGAGAGACATATTTGAACTTTGTAAAAAAGGGCAATACCTTGGCCCCAATGACCAGTTATTTTGTATCATATGAACATTTATACAAATATGGTTTTATGTTGAATTGTAGTAGTTTAGTTACTCTGAGTAGGCAGTCAGAGAGGCCTAAGAATAGGGTCAGATAAAAGAAAATAAAATAGCTCACCCAAGTAAAGAGCAATTTCAAGCAGCTAAACCAAGTTTAGAGAAACAAAGGTAAACACAAGAAGATAAAAGCTGCAATAAAAAGGGAGATTAGGATGTTTCTGCCTAGGAAGAAGATATGCTAAATTAAAGGCTTTAACAGCTCCTCTCTACCCCAGGACTCAACAAAACATTCAAAATGCAACCAGTTTCTTTTTGAACTCTTGAACTCATTTCCTTTGAAGAAATCCCCCGTCTATATAAGACTGAGGTAAAGAAAATATGTTGGACTTCTTCCCCTCTTCATAGGTATCCACCAAGAGCTTTCTTCTTATTATTATTTTGAATAAACACTCTCCCTAAATCCCTCCTTTTTCTACAAATTTAATCTTCAATCCTGAGAGACAAAAAATTTGGTATTACACAAAATTAACTGTGTTAGTATTAGCTTTTTTTAGTACATGTGTCAGTATAATTTTTTAGTAGCTACAAAAGACAAAAATTCAACATTGATTGCATTTGACCTTGGATGAGCAAGAATGGCAGGCAGTATAACATAGATTCGTAATTAATAACAAGGGAGACATAAAACAGAATTGCAGTCAAGCTAGTTCTTATGAATAAAGATTAAAGGTCATTATTGAATTATTAATAGAACATGTTTCTTATGAGAAAATATTTTAATAATTTAACATTACATTAATATTTTCATATAGCCAGAATTTTATATACTTAAGAATATAATAGTTTTAAAAATTGATATCTTGACAGCCAATAATGATTCTTTTAGAAAACTGACAGAAAATGATATGTTAGGGAGGTCACAGTTACTTGTAAAGCGCTATTCTCCTGGCGTGAGTGTCTCACTGAGTTGGTCCACGCTTAGTTACTTTCTCATTTCTGAGACACAATACCAGACATCCACACCTGTAAGGAGAGGTTTATTTTAGCTCACAGCTTGTAGAGGCTTCAGTCCAGAGTGGGCTGTCTCAAAGAGAGGGTGGTGTGGAAGAGGGACCAGCCAGAGTAGTGGCTCATGGCATGGCAGGCAAGAAAGAGAGAGAGAGAGAGACAGAGACAGAGACACAGAGAGAGGAAAGACAGAGAGACAGAGACAGAGAGACAGAGACAGACACAGACAGACACAGACACAGAGAGACAGAGAGAGACAGACAGAGGCAGACAGGCAGAGACAGCGAGGGAGGGAGAGAAGGAAGCAGGGAGAGAGATGGAGAGGGAGAGGGAGAGAGGGGGAGAGGGAGAGAGAGAGGGAAAGGGAAAGGCAGAGGGAGAGGGAGAGAGAGAAGGAGAGGGAGGAAGGAGACAGATATTTCTAGGCCCTTCCCAAGTGACCTACCTCTGACTAGGCCTTACCTCCTAACATCAGACCCACCATATACTCACCAGTACACTAATCCACTGTGGGATATCATGCCTCCAGGATCCAGTCATCTCCCGAAAGCTTCACCTATGAGTGTATGAGGCTTTGGGGGCATATAAACCATAACAGCTTATTATTTTGGTATTGTACAGATAAAGCTTCACAGCTCCTGAACTCTTGGTATAGCCTGTAATGGAAACCTTTGTAAGATGGCTTGGGTTTTAAGTGGGATGTTTAAAATCCTAATTCTAATATATACAGAAAAAATGAGTTGGAAAATGTCTCTTTTTTTGTTGACCACCATAGAAATAATTGTTTTAAGCAAAAATCAATGGTTGTTTTGGAGAACATAATGTATTCACACAAAGCTTGTTCCAGCAGTTGTTTATTAAATGAAAGGGAAATAAAAGTTCTTTGACAATAGAGAATTTCATGTGGATACCACCTTCACTAACTGATCCACATTAATATCACCAGAAATGAAAGTGATTAGCACCATGTGCCTCATGAAGTAATATGTTTAGAAGAACCCATTGCTTACCCTGCCAAAATATATAATTTGAATCTAAGCATGAGGAAATAGCATAAAGGTTCAGATTGAGAGATATTTTCCAAATAGTTGACCTCTACTCTTCAAAACTTTCATTGTTCTTAAAGAAAAAGAAATGCTGAAGAATTAATTCTAGAATAAAAGAGACTAAAGAAATGGTGATGATAAGCGTGGAGACAGAGAATGCATATATGACAAAATATTAATAGTTGTACTATTTTTACCACTTTTCCATGCATTTGAAAATCTTTCAGAGTATGAAGACATCCTAATCCACCACATTTGTGGTGGTTGCTATCTAGGTTTATGCCTTTTGAGGTACCTTTTTTCAGTTTGGTATTGTTTTTAGTGTTTGCTAAGTTCCTTGCTCAGTGAAGACTCCAAATCTCAGTGGCATCCTTCATGTCTTCACTGCAGGTGTGAATAACCTAAAAGGATTGACTTCTTAGATCCTTGATCTCTTGCATTCTAGGCCCCCATCCACCTGTCGAATCAGTCACTCACTTCCATCTTATTCCCCAATTGTCTGCCTCTGAAATCTTCACATCTATCATCCCACTCTCTGATCTCTTATTCATCATTGAAGCCTCTGAGCTTTAGACTCTTCCTACATATCCCTGATTCCCAGCCAACTCTTGTATTCACTTTCTTCCCCATTCATCTCTCCTTGTCTTCTATCAACTATCACTTCAACCAGTCAACACACCATCCATAATAATCATATTTTAGGTTGTTTACAGAGGAGTAATAGGTGAGATATTTAATGTTCTAGAAGCAATTGCTAGCCAACTTTGCTCAGTTCCTTGGTGGTAAAGCCAAAGATATTAGTTGCTTGACTTGTAGTTTTCTAAAGAAATACTTCAGCTTTATTAACTTCGAAGTCCAGGAATCAAATCCAAGGCCTTGGACACGCTAGGCAAGTACTCTACCAATGAGCTACATCCCCACAGCCTGACTTATTTACTTTTGAGTAGCCATTAGAATTTATCTTCTTTGTCCAGAAGTTGCTGGTTTGAGTGTTCAGGTTTGTACATCACATTTTGTCTTTTAATGGTTCTTTTCAGCTTTGCTATGTGCAGTAATAGGTTGGCTGCAGCTGTAGCATTTAAAAAAACAAATGGATGAATTAGAATATTTTATAATGGGAAGGCATCTTAGAGATCATTTAACCCAAAGATTTCATTGTTCAAATGAGAAACTGGGGACCAGAGAAGTTATGCAATTTGCCTGAGATCACACAGCTGGCACCTGGATCAATCAGGACCAGAATGGAAGTTTCCTGATTATAAATTCAAAACTTATTTCCATTCACTCACGTGGAGGGAGCTGGGATAAGAGAGTGAGTATAGGGCCGGAGGGTTAGCTCAGTGGTGCCGGCGCCTGCCTCGCAAGCGCAAGGTCCTGAGTTCGATCCCCGGTAACCACATATAATGCTGGTTGTGGAGACACGCCCACCAACAATCAACACCGCATACCACAATGCCAGACGTGGTGGCTCACGCCTATAATCCCAGCACTCAGGAGGCAGAGACAGGAGGATTGCTGAGTTCGCGGCGGCTTGCCTGG
>PVIC010043888.1:0-15088 GCA_004025085.1 Thryonomys swinderianus
ACAGGCGTGAGCCACCACGCCCAGCATTATATGTGGTAACCGGGGATCGAACTCAGGTCCTTATGCTTGCAAGGCAGGCGCCGGAACCACTGAGCTAACCCTCTGGCCCAAAATAAAAAATTAAAAAAAATTTTTTTTAAATTATTAAAAAAAATACATGATACTAGTTCCAGCAATTTCACAAATATATCATGATTGTTTAAAATCCTACTGAACTAAAAAAGCTATACATTTTCTAGCTTTGATGATTCTTTTGAATTCAGAGGGAACTGTTATCCTGCCTTATATTTTTCCTAATGGTCAAGGTGGATTTTTTATTTTACCTACCCTAAGAGAATTATAGTCTAGAAGGATCTAGCCAGAGATAGTTCTTGCTCTTTTGAAGACACTATAACTTCATTACCATTACACTAAGATGTTAGGCCTCCATACAAGTTTTGCAGGGACAAACCAAATTTAACCCACAGCACCAGCAAAGAAAATGGATCATTCTGGATCTTAATTTGGTCTTCACTGGGTGATAGTAGAAGCCCTTTCTGAGAGGTTCAGAGAGAGTGGATTATTGTGCATAGCTTTTACAAAAGTTTTTTTAATACTTAGATTTTAAAAGATAGAATGTATTATATTTTCTTAAATTCACATTTGTTAAACTTCAATCCACACATGTGGTCGTACATGCCTGTAGTCCCAGTACTTTGAAGACTGAGCCAGGATGAGGCTCACCATGAGTGTAAGGGCAGCCTGAGCTACATCGTGAGACCCTGTATCAGACAAACAAAACAAATCCTACAATTTTCTGATCTTGTGGGAGTACAGGGAAAGACTTACTATTTAATATAACTATATCTGCATGAATGGAGCTCTCGTTGTCTGCTTAACACTGCAGTCTGATTGTTCGCATTTTCCCCATTCCCATGCTCTGACTTAGTGCTTCCTGGGAGTTACAGTCCAAAAAGTACAAGACATTTGTCACCCAGAAGGATCCTTGATGGTATCTTTAAGTTCCTCTGAAACGTGTACTTGTGATGTGCTGACAGTGGTAGGCCCTCCCCCGCCAGTATTGGGGATTGAACTATATCCCTAATTCATATTGACCTACATCCCTGGTCCCTTTTATAATTGTTAATCTGAGACAGAGTCTCCCTCAGGTGTCCTGGCCCAAACAGGTGTGAGGTGTACCTCATGGTTGAATTTATACCAGCTGTTGTGTATCATACCTGTTGTCATTATATGAACTATATTTTTCCCAATTGGTCAGCGATCCAGGGCAGCCCTTCAGAGGTACCTGTTCTACTGTAATCGCTATATGAACCATATGCAGAGTCTGCGCTTCGAGCACAAACTCTATGCTCAAGTGAAGCAGAAAATGGAAGAGATGCAGCAGCACAACATGTCCTGGATTGAGGTGCAGTTCCTGAAGAAAGCAGTCGATGTTCTCTGCCAGTGCCGTGCCACACTCATGTACACTTATGTCTTCGCTTTCTACCTCAAAAAGAATAACCAGTCCATTATCTTTGAGGTAGGAATGGTTCTGGATGGGAAAAGAACCTGTTCTGTTTCATAGGCCCACTTGGCCTTTGACAGATGTATAGACTTGAATGTTCTCTCTGTTAAGAAAATCTGGGCAAATGACATACTTATTGGGAGGATAGGAGAAATTTTTTATTTCTTGTATTAAACCACATTAAAGTTGTAGAATAGTAAATGACTAAAAGGGGAATTTTTAGCAGTAAAATGTTTTCAAGTAAATATGCTCATTAAAATTGATGCCTGAAATACTGATGCTCACAAATGAGTAGAAAATACGTCTGACTTGCAGGTAGGGATTTAGATGAGTAATGCATTTAGAACCCTTCTTAGTAGAAAATGGGAATAAGATCTAAAGTGCTATACGGGGTTCTCTGAAATAGTATATTCAGGTTTATGAAATAGCAATGGCCAGATGTAACCAAGAATAGGTTTCTATTTTTTCTTCAAGTTTCCTTTTGAGTTTTTTTGTTTGTTTGTTTGTTTTTTTGAGACAGGGTCTCGCTTTGTAGTTTGGGCTGGCTCTGAGCTCGCTATGTAGCCTAGACAAGCTTCAAACTCAGCAATCCTCCTGTCTCTGTCTCCTGAGTGCTGGGATTACAGGCGTGAGCCACCATGCCCGGCACTGTGGTATGTGGTATTGATTGCTGGGGGGCATGAGTCTGCATGCCCAGCATTGTATGTGGTTTCTGGGGATTGAACTCAGGACCTTGCGCTTGCGAGGCAGGCACCGGAACCACTGAGCTAACCCTCCGGCCCATCCTTTTGAGTTTTTTAGCAAAAAACAACTCTCAGATTTAAAAGGTCTTTGTCTTTTCAAATTCTTTGTTCTTCCAGAGATATTGAATGGATGAATCTTTAATTCTTTAAACATTTAAAAAATTGTTCTAGGTACAAGAGGACAAGTTGTTATTAATGAAAGACATAAAGGACTATATAGAAAATGTCAAATCACTTAGAAAATTGTGTTATCAATGTTGAGAAGTATATTCTTTCTCTTGCAGAATAACCAAGCAGATCTAGAGAATGCCACAGAGGTGCTTTCGGGCTACCTTGAACGAGATATTTCCCAAGATTCTCTGCAAGATATAAAGCAGAAAGTACAAGATAAGTACAGGTGAGGTGTTAATAGCTCTTGGGCAAAAGTTGGTCTAGAAAGACTTTGTGGTACAAGCTTAGTTTAACATAACCTCTGCCATGTTTCTCATACACTGCGGGGTCTGCAGGGCCTTATGCCTCAGAGAGTAGTGCTGGGAAAGCAATGGGGGCAGGGGAAGCTCAGCTATTTGCCCTGTTGGCTGATCTGCTTTGGTTCAGCTATAGCTATTTAGCTTCGACCTTGTAGAGAAGAAGAGGTTAAAAAGGACGAGTGGCCACTGGCATGAAGGGGTGAAACTAGGACAGGAATCATATCCCAGGAATTCTGTGGGCCATTGCTTGAGATCTACTTCATCCAGGAGTAGACGATAAAATCTTTAAATAGACTTAAGACCTCTTCTGTTGAAGATGCAAAATACTTGATTTCTCAGTATAAAGCTCTTTCTCCTAATACTTTTTTCCTTGCAAGTGAAAGTGCTTTTTTTGTTTTTGCTTTGCTGAGGATTGAACTCCCAAAGTCTTCACCCTGAGCTACATCCTCATCTGTTCTGCTTGTTTTGTTTTGTGTTTTCTTTTCTTTTGAGACAAATTCTAAGTTGCCTAACCTCAGCTCAGACTTGTGCTATTCCTGCTTTAGCCTCCCAGAGTTTTGGAATTACAGACATGTCCCCCCACCCCATCTTTTTAATAGTAATGGAAAACAGAATTTGGAAGACTTGATGATTTACACCTAACTAAATATTTTCATGTACTTTAGTCAAGAATAGTTATTACCAGGCTCAGTGGTTCCAGCACCTGCCTAGCCGCCACAAGGTCCTTGGTTCAATCCCTGGTAACCACATACAACAATACCAGGTGTGGTGACTCATGCCTACCAGGAAGCAGTACCACATACCACAGTGCTGGGCATGGTGGCTCACCCCTGTGATCCCAGCACTTGGGAGGCAGAGGCAGGAGAATTGCTGAGTTCGAGGCTTGCCTGGGCCACATAGTGAGCTCAGGGCCAACCTGAACTACAAAGCGAGACCCTGTCTTAAAAAAAAAAAAAAAAAAAAAAGAATAGTTACTACCTTATATGAATACAGCTTCTATAGTTCACAAAGATTTTGCAGATGGGGGTAGCCTATGAAATTACTTCTGAAACTATGTACCTCTCTGGACTGTAAGATTGAGTCATTGCTGCTGAGGCTTGTGTTCATCAGAACTTGTAACATTTTATGACTCTAAAATTAATTTCTAGGGTAAGGGGTATAGCTCAGTGGCACAGTGCCTGCGTAGCAAGTGCAAGGTCCTGAGTTAGATCCCCAGTTCCAAAAAACAAACCGCAAGAAGAAAACTTAAAATTTATTTGTAGGACTGAGCATCATGGCTTTCAGAAAAATATTCCTGTGTCATTTGAAGCATTTTGATGTGTTTGTACACCTTGACTTGAAATTTTACCTATTAAAAGTAGGTGCTTGCTGAGTGTGGTGGCACACAACCATAGTCTTAACACTGAGGAGGCTGAGGCAAGCCTGTCATGGGTTTGAGGCCATCCTGGGCTATGCAGTAGGCCAGCATGGAATACATAGCAAGACCTTATCTCAAAAGAGGGGAGGGCACCTGGGCTAGAGATTTAGCTCAGTGGTTTCACTGCCTGTCTAGCAAGCACAAGGTCCCTGGTTGGATCCCGGTAACCACATAAAACAGTACCAGACGTGGTGACTCACATCCACCAGCAGTCAATACCACACACCACAATGCCAGATGTGGTGGCTCACTCCTGTAATCCCAGCACTTGGGAGGCAGAAGCAGGGAGGATTGCTGAGTCGAGGCTTGCCTGGGCTACATAGTGAGCTCAAGTCCACCTGCACTACAGAAGGAGACCCTGTCTCAGAAAAAGGGGGGTGGGTTAGAATTTAGCTTAGTAGTTTTGGCACTTGTCTCACAAGCACAAGCTCATAAGTTTCATCTATGTACAAAAAAAAAAAGTACTAAGGTGTTTTCTTCCAAGTCTGGATCAACTGTAGGATTGCTTTATTTTAAAAGTGCCTCTTTTTATTACTGGGGGCTGAAATACATTGTTTTTCTCTTTGATTTCAGATACTGTGAGAGTCGACGAAGGGTTTTATTACAGCATGTGCATGAAGGCTATGAAAAAGATCTGTGGGAGTACATTGAGGACTGAGAATGGCCCTGCATAAAATGAACTCTGAAAACTTTACCATCTAGAGTGCTCATGCAATTAAAACAAAACAAACACAAACAAGGAGGCGCTAAGCCTGTTTTGACACCGCTGGTCTGTAGTTCCAGGATTCTGTTTTGTTGACAGAAAGTTTAAAGTAAATTATATTGTAATAAAAAAGGTAGAGAAACCATTGTACAACAGTATTCTAGGCCGCCAACTAAAGTGTGACAGACACACTAAAAGCCCTCCAACTTTAACTTGTAACGTAGCTTCGTTCTCAGAGCTGACTCCTTTTTCTTCTTTTTTTTCCCTGAGTGTAGTACAGTTAAAATTCCATATAGCTCCTTGACCCTGCTGTTCATGTCCAAACCAGCCATTTGTTGTACTTTGGTAAAGGACCCCTTCCCCTCCCTCCACACATAGGAACACACCTGCACATAGGACGCCCCAGGTCAAAATTCTTGGGATGGGGAAGGGGGTAGGCAGAAAGACAGTTAAACAACACACATACACACACACCAAAAAAAAAAAAAAAAAAAACCACAAAAAACAAAAAAAAACTTTGTATATGACTTTTAAAACGAGAACAACACAGTATTTTTCAAAATTGTATATAGCGCATATGCATGGACAAAGCAAGCGTGGCACGTGTTTGCATAATGTTTAATTACAAAAAATATTTATTCTTTAAAAATCTTCAAGATTATGTCTATTTGCTGTGCATTTTCTTTCAGTTTGCTTTCTTTCCGGGGTTGGGGTTGGGATAAAAGGTGTGTTTGTTTAGTGCCTCTGGAAGACTTACTAGAGCTCTGCAGTTTTCCTTTCCTGAGGTTCCTTTGCCCTTTCTGATTTGGGTTTGTCATTTGCTGGCCATGGCCTTCACGCCTTGAATTCCCAGCTCTTGATCAGGAACCGCGAGGTCAAGTTCTAAGTGCCATGGCCTGATAAGGACGGCACCAGGAGTTTGTGACTTACAGTTCACAAATGGTCCTGTGCCCAGCCCTCTCCTCTCCGTGGTCTCAGGCCTCTCCCAATCTCAGGTGCCTGGATCATACACATAGCTGTAGGCTTCCTGTGCTCCCATCTAATCCAGAGGAAGTGTTTCACAATTTCTTTTCCTGTTTTTGTTTTTCCTTAATTGCTGCTTTGAGCCTCTTAGTAAGATTTCAGTCATGGCTCGTCTCTCACCCTTATTTATGTGAGGGTGTCAAATAGAGTGATTTTGCTTTAAATATAAGTAAACAGCCATTCATTAAAGAGTGTCAGATTGTGAATTGAAGATGGCAGATACCAGAATGGCTTGTGTGTGTCACTGTGGGCTCCGTGTGAAGGCAAACACCACTAGGAAATGATGGTCCTGTCCAGGGCATTTACATAGGAATCACTGCGTTTGCTTTTCTGTTGTCAGCAGATAGAATTAATTCTGCATTTTAGCTCTGACGTCCCTTTTTTATGACTTTCTACTAAGAGCTATGTTAAAAGTAAAGGGTGGTGGTGGTTTTATTAACTCTGTACCTGTTCAGGCCATTCTGGCTGTGTGTTTTTCAACAGGTCAGCATCCCTAAATCAGTCCGTTTTATACAAGTGTGTAGCGTGAACTAGGCAACTCGATTCAGAGGTCTGAATATGAAATACCAGTTCGGGCTGAGGACCTCTTTGTCTTCCTTCCAGTGTCTTGTGCCTAGGGTGTGTTTACCACACATGAGGCAGCTTCGTCTGCTCTTGCACTGTACATCTTACTACACCATTGGGAAGTAGGCTCACTTTCCTCTGGCCTTTTGCCTAAGTTAGGCTTTGCTGAATCAACCCTACTTTTCCTTTTAGAAAGGTTGTTACATGAGATGTACTTGCAACTGTTCTTTTCCCATCAAAAACCAGTGAATGTTTGCTGAGTATATTATGCTGCTTCCTAAACCACTTGTCGCTTTAGGATCGACTTTACCTGTACCTTGTTCTTCCCCTTCTTGCCACCTCAGGTGAAAATCTGAACTCAGTGTCTGCTTCTTCCATATTCTCTCTTCCTCCCCTGTCATCCCACTTGACCTTTACTTTAATGCCATCAATCTTAAATGACATTTGTGAAGACTAAGGAAAAAACATTTTTTTTAAGGAAAGCTTGAATAAGTTCCTTTCCCTGGTAACTTGGAAGAGCAGCCCAGAGTTGCTGCATAGATATACATGGCTCCCTTCAGATGCTTTGTGTGGTATATTTCAGTCATCTTCCTGGTTAACTCTGGCCGTGACTGGGTCTGAGTGTCAGTCATCCTTTTCCCCTCGCTGCTCTGTGGCAGACTCCAGAAGCGGTGTGCGCCTCCTCATAACCCCTGCCCATGAGGAGCAGTACTTCGTAGAGCTGCTTTCTAGATCCAGTGTCGGAATACTACTCAAGGACACTGCGGTTGTTGGGTGCGTTCACTACTTGGTATGACAAGTTGAACTGGCCTTTTCTACTTCCATGCTTTTCCTGGCAGTCCTCATCTTTGACAGGATTCCCAGAGTTAACCGCTCCTTGTTAGTAGCTTCAGTGCCCCCAGCTGGGCTAGGCAAGCCATATTATATGACAGCTTCCCTACTACACCTACCTGTGTCTGTCAGAAGGTTCCCAGTCAGCACAAGGGTCTCCATGTCTTTTTGAGGTCAGTGACATTGTCTTCTGAAAAGTGCATGCTTCACCCAAACAATCCACTGAGCAGCAGATAGACTTTCAGTAATCTACAATAAAATTTTGATCCAAAGCTCAGGACACAAACCATAGTGGTAAAATGGAGTAGCGTATGATATCAGACTGAATTTTGTGTAATTTGCTGCCACCCAGGTTGTATGGTTTTATGTGTGTTTAAATAAATATATTAAATACACGTGTATACATATACACATATACAACAGATCCGAGACTGACTGACTTGATTTGAAATGGTTGAATCTACAGTGTAGTGCATGGTTCGGCCATGATTAGGAATTCAAATTTAGTACAAGAGAGAAAAGGATGTAATGTGACAAATTCTTATAGCTACATATCCCGGTATAGAGCACTTCGGGGATGGGATGGGGTGGGTTGGTGAGACAATCAGATTGGTAAATTGATGAAATGCTCCTAACCCTGTAATTTTGTGCATAGAGCACCCTGTGCTGTGGAAAATAACTGTTGTTAGATTTTCATTGTAACTGGACTGTTCAGGTTGCCCAGAGGGAAAGAACATTCCTAATTCTAATAAAATAAACTTTTATTTTGTTATTGCATTAGTTACTTACGTTTATTTTTATAGTTGAAAAGAAATGATGTATAGGTGGTTAACTGCCTATATTATGTGCCTTATTCACTGTTCCTGCTTAATAGCAAAGTCAAGGTTCGGTTCCGTTTCTTTGTGGGGAACTGTGAATGAGAACAGCCCAACACTTGGTTAATGAAGCCTTCAGAACATTTTCTGCAGTCTTCTCATTTCCGTCTCTTACCACTGAATTTAGATTCACGGTTCTGTGTTGTACCGGTAATGCATATCAGATGCTCAGTATATCTTTAAGTGTTAATTTTAAAAGATATTTAAAAAGTTATCTTCAGCCTTTTAAAAAAATGCTGTAATAGGGGCCGGAGGGTTGGCTCAGTGGTTCCGGCGCCTGCCTTGCAAACGCAAGGACCTGAGTTCAATCCCCGGTAACCACATATAATGCTGGGCATGGTGGCTCACGCCTGTAATCCCAGCACTTGGGAGGCAGAGACAGGAGGATTGCTGAGTTCGCGGCGGCTTGCCTGGGTACCATAGTGAGTTCAGGGCCAGCCTGAACTACAAAGCGAGACCCTGTCTCCAAAAAGCAAAAAAAGAAACAACAACAAAAAAATGCTGTAATATTCCATTTTGCTCACTTAAAAACTTGGTGTTTCCCACAGGGATGAAGGCAGAGTTGTCATAAAGGTTTCAATGCCAGAGGTACTATTAGTACACTGATAGAGGCAAAATTTTAGGACAACTTAGTAATACTGGAAAGATAATTATAAGATTTCATTTGTGCACTTTAACTTACACATCCTAAAGTAAGTGGAGTAGAGATTGCTATGTCTAATGGAGGAGGAAAATAAGCTTCCATGAGGCTGAGTAACTTGCCCAGTCTGTTGTCTGGGGCCCAGTAAGAGAAAGACAGCAATCGAGATTGCAAAAGGTGATTCATAACTACAGTGGTGTACATGAACAAATAATGCCTGTCACAGCTACTGCTAGAGGATTGCTGTGGACCACCTCTAATCAAAAGATCTGTGACTCATGGTCCTGTATTTTGCCTGTTTGGGGGGGCATTACTAGGAATTGAACTCAGGACCTTGCGCTTGCCAGGCAGGCATGGCACCACTGAGCTACATCCCCAGCTCTTGGCTAATTGTTAGAAACAGGCACACCTAGAACAGTGGGCCTTTCCATCTTGCAGCTCAGGGCAGACCATCCACGTGTACAGTTGAGTGTAAATGCTTCAGCATAATTTGATTTGATGGAGTGAGCAACAAGTTGCCAGTGTTGACCTGAGTTTTGTAAAGAGCTTTACAGAATAGTCTATTGGAACGTTATTACAGGAGTATTTTTTATAGCTGATGCCTGAGAAGGTGCAGAGAGCAGATCCCGTTTGACCTACATATTTACCCTGGGGACTGGTTGATCTTTGGAGCTATAAGAATAGAATAAGCAGTGTGCATTATGGGCAAGTCTTGGCTCCAGAGACATAAATACATGGGCTCAGACTTTTCATATTCCTTTTAAGGATTTGCTTTTCAGTTACTCAAGATGAAGTAGTGTAGATTTAGAAATGCTCACTTGTAAGTCAATCAGAGATAAAGTGTAAGACAACTTTTGAATTTTTTCCTGGCTTATGTGCATGTGTGTGTTTGTGTGACTTAAATTTTAGGACAACTTCTCTTAAGAAGTAAGGTGGGAAAAGACTTGTGAAAGTAGTTTGCGGATTGAGTATGGTTTGAGGCTATAATTTAGAACTATCTTCAGAGTAGGAGCTAACTAGTTCACAATCCTTCACGTTATGTAGCAGTCCTAACAATGCCAAAGGTACAACCATACTACCGTTGGAATCCAGGGGCACCAAATAACTCAGTCTCCAACTCACAGAAGTAGACCACGCTTATCTCAGGAAACTAACTCAGAAAGTTACACACATGTATAGCAGCATTGTGCTTGACTGTTTATTATACCCTGTTGTTTTGTAGGAATATTCTGAAGATCATTCAAAACAAATAACTGAAGGGGAAACAATGTGTCCTCAGTAAGCACATCAGTGTTCACTTAGGCAAAAATACCTAGCTGTAGACTCCCAGAGGCAGGAGGGGATTTTCTCTGAGAACTAGAAGGCCAATTTGGACCCTGAATTACCCTTTGGACATCACTTGAGTATCTAACAGTTTCTGTTTTTTCTTGTGACCCTGTAGCTCTGGATGTTGGGTTGATGTTTCCAGACACAATGGACAAAACCATTCAGAACTTGAGGCCTGATCATCAGGGCAAACGTAGCACTTTGGAGTTTACTCTAGTGGATTGTGAGGAACATCCCGGAGCTCAGGGAAATGACCGCAAAGTTGTCTTCACAGAATTAGTATACAACAGGTCATTTTTAGTGTCTGTTTCATTTAAATTCATACTCTTAGGAGATGGTTTCTTCCCCATATTGTAAATGAGGAAATAGAAATTCAGAGAAAGTAGTCCAAGGGTACAGCTCAGTGGCACTAGACATGCCTGGCAAGTGCAAGGTCCCAAGTTTGATTTCTGTACCACAAAAATAATAATTCAAAGTGGGGATTCTCTTGAGGTAACCCTGTTAGCAAGTGGTAGAGTGAGGTTTCAAACCTACATTTCCTCAGTTAACACCCACAGTGCCAGGCACTGGAGGGCCAACAGTAAACATGTTGTATCTTGGTTCATCCAAGACTCTTGAGCATGATTTTTGCTGGAGAAAGGATCCCTCATGCTTAGCCAGCACCAAAAGCACCTGCTAAATTGTATAGATTGATTAAACTTCAACCTCAGGTTACCCTGGAAATGCTGGCCAATTCTTACTGTTGATTCTTCCCCATCCTTTAGTCGATAGCTTCAGGTATGTTTCTAAGGAGAACTCAGAGTACTTACCTATGCTCTGCCCCATGCTTAGGAGAAGAGGAAATACAGGCTCTTTGTGTTTCCAAACCCTTTCAGAAGGCGGTCTTTCTTTGAGCTGAGGACTTGGCGGCTGTAGGTTTTAGTTTCCTTCTGAGAAGGCAAACAATTTGTTCTGTATGCATAATAGCACAGTCCTGCCCTAGAAGCCACTTCAGTGCACATAACATGATCAGGATTCTAAAGGGGTGTGTGTGTGTGTGTGTGTGTGTGTGTGTGTGTGTGTGTATGTGTGCAGTGAGGACCTAGCTCTGTGGAAACTGGCCAAGTTGACTTGTAGGGACCAGGCAGACTGCAGCTTCTTGTCTAAATGGCCCCTGTCCTGAAACACTTTAGGAGGTCTCTCACTTTTCTCTTGGAGGGAAAAGCCCTTGCTATGTACACTCCTGCCTCTAGATTTCTGTATTCTTAGAAAGCAAAATAAAAGAAAAACCAGCATCCACAGCACCTTTCATCCTATGTGGGCAACAGATTTTTTTTTTTTTTTGAGACTGGGTCCTGCTACATAGCTCAGGCTGGCCTTGAACTTGGAGCAGTCCTCCTGCTTCAGCTTGTGCTTGAGGCTACATTATACCTAATGGAATGCTGGGGGAAT
The DNA here is from genome assembly GCA_004025085.1 of Thryonomys swinderianus. NCBI lineage: Eukaryota > Metazoa > Chordata > Mammalia > Rodentia > Thryonomyidae > Thryonomys > Thryonomys swinderianus. The sequence continues at coordinate 11,528 of PVIC010043888.1, forward strand.
GAATTACATGACAATTTTTACGCTTTTTTGTACCTGCTCAAGTCAATAATAACTCAACTGCTGGCCTTCCTGGTGGGAACAGAGTTTTTGTTAATAAGGAAGCCTGACATGCATTTTCACCTTCTGTGGAAAAGATCCACTTGAGTAGGAAATGATTTTAGTTTTTTGAGATGGGAGCTTGCTATGTAGTTCAGGCTGGCTTTGATCTCTCTATGTATCCCAGGCTGGCCTCAAACTCTCAGTGATCCTCCTGCCTCAGCCTCCTGAATCCTAGGATTACAGGTGTGCACCACCATCCTTGGCTAGGAAATGATAACATCTGGGTACTAATTTGGAGAGTTGTAAAGGTCATGTCAGTAAATTCCAAAGAATATGTCTAATGAAAGGTAATAGGTTTTGTGTGCCTTTGAAGAATATATTTGTTTTCCTGGGGTTTTTGTTTTGTTTGAGACAGAGTTTTACTCTGAGTTCAGGCTGGCTTTGGACTCACTACCCCAGGCTGGCCTTGAACACATGCTAATCTTCCTGCTTCTACCAGCTTGAAGAATAAGTTTTTATCCTATTGTTTGACTAGCATGCAGTCAAGTAGAGTAAGCATACTTACAAAGAACTCCACGATGAGCTAGATATGGTGCTGTACATCTGTAATCCTAGCACTCAGGAGGCTGAAACAGAAGGGTCAGGAATTTGAGACCAGCCTGGGCTACCCAGTAAATTGAAGGGTGGCCTGGATAACACAGCAAGACTCTCTTAAAACCCAAAACCTTGTTTAACTGTAAACAATTTAGTGCAGGAGTGCCTTACAGTAACCAAATGTTTTCATACTAGTGGAAATGAGACTCTTGGTTCCATAAAATGCTTTCCCGATGCCATTTAAGTGTTATTGTTTTGGACACTGGATTTTGTGTCCCATGAGATTTCATAATCAAGACATAGCCCTTAACACACTGGAGCCTAAATCAGTTCCACTAAAGCAATCAGGTTAGATCGGTCAGTTAGGAATTGGAAACAGACGATCTTGGAGCAAGGGTTCTCTGCTCACCTTATTTTAAACTGATCTGAAGAAATAACAGTATATGTGTATGAAGTCACACACATCTTCAGTGTCTTGACAGTGACGTTCACCTGTGCAAGACTGACTTAAAGCAAGATTACGAAGATTATTACCATTAAGTTCTCTTGTCTACATTTAAAATAATCTTTGAGTCTCTTGTGCCAATGATCAGTTGGCAGCTTTTAATCACTAAAGATTCATTTCACCTGCTTTTAAATTGTGTAATAATGGGTCATACAATACGGATTCTTTTGCATCTGGCTTCTTTCACTTAAAATGCTCTACAGCCTCATCTGTACTTCATGTCTAAGTTAGTTATTCCTTATTGTTGAGTAGTACTTCATCCCACAATGTGTTTATGTATTCCCTATGGATAGATTTTTGAGTTTCTAGTTGGGGCAATTTGGATTTTCTTTTTTTTTTTTTTTTTGGTTTTGACTTTTTTGTGAATATTCATTTTCCTTGTTAAGAAAAAAAAAGCTGGGGTCATATGATAGGCTTATGTTTATAAGAAACTGGCCACCTTCTCACCAAAGTGGTTCACCTTTTCATATGCCAGTTGGGTTTGTGGGAGTTCTGATTCCTTTATACACAGGCAAGATTTCCTATTGCTCTGTGTGTGTGATAAAATGCTGTGATTTTTTTTTTTTAAACTGGGAAGTAAACTCAGGGCCTCATGCTTGCCGGGCAGGCACTGCACCACTGAGCTACATCCCTGGTCCTGAAATCATAATTTATACTTTTTTATGTTTAATGAGTTTGAGCACTCTTTATTATGCTTGTCTACCATGTGCATAGCATTCATGAACCATCTTTCTTGTCTTTTCCAATTTAAAAATTATGTTGTCTTTTAATTATAGGCATTATTTGTATTTTGGGTACAAATCTTTTGTCAGATTTATGTGCCATGTTTTTCTTCATAATTCAAACCCCAGGGCCTTCCACATCAATTGGAACCTTCTGATGAACAGAAAACCTTATTTTTATTTGTTTTCTGACAAGTTCTCACCCAGGCTGGCCTCAAATTCCTGGGCTCAAGTAATCCTTCCTTCTCAGTCGCCCAAGTTAGTGGGTCTGTAGGTGCCCATATATATATATTTTCTTATTATTATTAGAGTGGCCTCAAACTCACTATGAGGCCCAGGCAGGCCTTGCCATTTACGATCCTCCTGCCCCAGCCTCTTCAGTGTTAGTATTACAACCATGGGTCTAATTTTTTTGCTTTTGCGGATTTTTGCTTTGTTTTGAGACAGATGATGGGGTTACAGGAGTGCAGCCACACCTAGCTGGCTCAGAAAATTTTATTTTGATAAATTCCACTTTATTTTTTTATGGCTTTATAACCTCAAGGTCACAAACAGTATATTTTCTTCTAGAAATTTACATCTGTGATCCATCTCAAATTAGTAGTTTGAAGTTTTGTGTGATTCAGAGTTTTACATTTATTTAGGTATATGATCTCACTTTTGATTAAGAGAGAATTATTTCATTTCAATGTGGATATTCAGTTCCCTTGAGCTAAGAATATTATTATTTTTTTAAATTTATTTACTTATTTATTGAGACAGGGTGTCATTATGTAGTTCAGGCTGGCCTTGAAATTATCATGTGGCCCTAGCTGGCCTCCAAAACTGGCAGTCCTCCTGCCTCAGCCTCCTGTGTGCTGAGTTTATAGATGTTCACCACTATGCCTGGCTCCTGGCTTTCCATTTCTAAATGGCTATTAAAAAAAGAAAAGAAGCACTCGGGAGGCAGAGACAGGAGGATTGCTGAGTTCGCGGCGGCTTGCCTGGGCACCATAGTGAGCTCAGGGCCAGCCTGAACTACAAAATGAGACCCTGTCTCAAAAAAAAAAAAAAAAAAAAAAAGCCAGACGTGGTGGCTCTCACCTGTAATTCCAGCACTGGGGAGGCAGAGGCAGGAGGATTGCTGATTTGGAGGCTTGTCTAGGCTACATAATGAGCTCAGGGTCAGCCTGAACTACAAAGCGATACCATATCTCAGAAAAAGTGTCAATAATTATGGTAAATGACTACTCTTTGGACAGTACAACACTAGAAATTCTGTGCATTTTATGCTTTTTAAAAGTTCTTTAGACTTGGGGAATTTATGCCAGAGACAATCTTAGGTTTTCTGGAAAATATGAAGAGCAATAATGAAGTATGATAGTATTTATGAGTAAAATTTTAATATTTTTCTGTTGCAGTTTTTCTAGTGATGAATTATCTTGCCTTTATCTAATCAGGGAATGGCTTTTTTTTTTTAACCCTTACTTTATTTTTATTCTTTAGTTTTTTGCTTTTGACAGTGTCTCACTCAATTCAGGCTGACCTTGACCTTGTTATGTTGCCCAGACTGGCCTTGAATCTGTAGTAATGCTCCTGGCTCAGTCTCCCAAGTACTGGGGTTACAGGTGTGCACCACTATGCCCAGCTATTGTACCCTACTTCTTTTTTTTTTTTTTAAACTCTTACTTTTTTTTTTTTTTTTTTTTTTTTTTTTTTTTT
>PVIC010043889.1:0-15229 GCA_004025085.1 Thryonomys swinderianus
GGAAGGGAAGGGAAGGGAAGGGAAGGGAAGGGAAGGGAAGGGAAAGGGCTGGAAGGGAAGGGAAGGGAAACAAACTAGCAAGGCATGATGGCTCGGCCTGTTTCCCAGCACTCTGGAGGCTGAAGCAGGAGGATCTCTGAGAGTTCAAGGACAGCCTGGGCTATACAGTGAGTTTATCAATAAGCTAAACTACAAAGTGAGACCCTGTGTCAAAAACTCTCAAAAAAATAAAAAATAAAAACTGTCTGATGTATTTATTTCATTTTAAAACATAAAATTAATTCATTTGATTTCACATGCATAAATGAGGATTTAGGTATTGGTTAGCTCTTGTAGTTAAGAAAGGTAAATTAAAATACTTACCTGGGTTTCATATAAGTGTGCAATATGAAACTGAACTGTAATAAACCATGAAAATTTAATTTCAATACCATCAATTTAAGGTAGTAATAATATAAAATTTAAACATATATTAAAACTAGAGCAATACATTTCACTTTAGCTTGCTTGTTAGTAAAGTGATATAATTAAATCTGCTAAAATGAGTGTATTAAATCTCATATAAATTAATGTTAAGTTGTTATTTACAATTCTAATAATATAAATAAACTATAGCACATATACATGAAAGAATCAAGTAAAAATATTAAAGAAACACAAGTTTTAAATATCTTCATATGTGATATTCAAAAGTTTGTCTTTTGCTGAAGTGCTTACATAAGAACATGTTTTAAAGCAAATTTTTCTTTATATAAAATTTTTTTTGTAAAAAATCCTTTTTGTAAAAAGTCACAGATGAGGGAACAGTAAACAAATTTTCTCTCAGTTCTTCAAAATTAGCTGAATTAAAAATGGAAACAGCCAGATATAGTGGCTCATGCCTGTAATCTCAGCACTCAAGAGGCAGAACCATAAGGATTGCTGCAGTTGAGGCTTGCCTGAGCTACATTGTGAGCTCAGGGCCAGCCTGAACTACAAAGCTAGACGCTATCTCAGTTAAAAAAAAAAAAAAAAAGGATGGAAAGAAAAAATCAGGATAATCACCTAAATGGCAAGATTATGAATCAACTATATATCAAAACTCAAGAAAGAAGGTTTGAACCTTTTTTTTGGGGGGAGAGGGGAACATCATGTGACATCCAGTTCCCCAATACCACAACAAAAATGGATCAATAATATTAGTACAACTAAGTCATTGTGGATAATTACAACTAAAGACTAAATATGTAAATTTTTCATATAAGTCTTTTGAGATTTCTATTTATAGAAAAAATCTTTTAAAACTATAAACAGAACTTGTGCTCGCTTCAGCAGCACATATACTAAAATTACATACAGAAGTTAATGGCTTTTTTTGAGAAACAGCAAACAAGACTAGGGATTCTCTTAGTGACATCATGCCTGCCTTGCAAATGCAAAGGCAGTAGCTTGATCCCCAAAAAGAACCATCACGGAATGAATGGATAAATTTTCATGGTAACAGTTCATTTATTCCTCCTTTATTCATATGTACTCCTCACATAAATTCTTTCTTGATATATCATAAAGATAAATATCTAGCCAGGGACTTAGCTCAAGTGGTACCGCACCTACCTTGGAAGCACGAGGGCCAGAGTTCGATCCCCAGTACCACAAAAAAAAAAGGAAAAAAAGATAAAAATCTAGACAGGAAGCTATATAAATTCACATTTTTTTTGAGACAGGGTCTCACTTTGTAGTTCAGGCTGGCCCTGAGCTCACTAGGTAGCCCAGTAAAGCCTTGAACTCAGCAGTCCTCCTGCCTCTGCCTACCATGTGCTGGGATGACAGGCGTGAGCCACCACGCCCAGCACTGTGGTATATGGTACTGATTGCTGGTGGGTGTGAGTCACCACGCCCAGTATTGTATGTGATTACCAGGATTGAACTCAGGACCTTGCGCTTATGCTTGCAAGACAGGCGCTGAAACCACTGAGCTAAATCTCCATCCCAAAATTCATAATTCTTAAGGTAGCTCTTAAGACATTCTCATTCAGGAAACTGAGTTACATTCCCATACCATGTTCTGAAGTTTTCTGTTAAATTCTCCTTAGCCACAGTTAAAAAAATATTGCACTAATCCTAAAAATTCCATTTCAGAGAGGAGATAGTAGCTCAAAATTTTGTAATTTATTCTAAAATTAAGCAAATTTTATACAAGATCATTGCTGTATAAATATCAAAATGTAGCAAGTCAACTAGAAGGAAAAAATATTTTCCATTCAATAAAAGAAAATGAAATATTTTTAAAAACACAATTCGAACTTTCTAATATATATGAATAATCTTTTACTATATACAACTAGAATTTTCTCCCTATCACTTTTTCTTCCCAATATAGCTTTCCTTAAATCAACATATTTCACCTTGGATTTGCTTCAATACTGGAGGCAAATTAGATTATAAATTAAGAAAAAAGAAAAACAGAGAACTCTACTTTTCGAGTACTCATGTCAGTCTAGTGCAGGTAAGAAAGAATGATCACCAGTAACTGGTATCTTCCAACTCCATGACAAATATTGTCAGTTCTGAGGACAAGGCTCACCATCTCATAAACCCAGTATCATCTTTTATAAGGTAAAACCTCTTTTTCCTTTTCCTACCCAGAATCAAACTCAAGATCTTGTGCTTGTCAAGTAGAAATAGCACACAACTAAGCTACATCCAGTCCTTATTTCATTTGGGACTAGCAAAGAAGGGGAAATAAAATTAATGTTAAAAAAGAAGAAAAAGAAACAAAGCTTTTGTATATAGGGGCAGGGAGTTGTAGAGAGGACAAGGGAACAAGAAAAAATGAGAATCAAGATGTGTCATGTACTGGTACAAACCTACAATGTTGAATATGATCATAATGTGTTTATAAAATGTACCAATAAAATCAATTAAATACAATGTACACATACACATTACAGGAACATAACTAAAATGCTCAACATTGCAATTTTTAATTTTACATTAAAATTCACAAATCTGACTGTAAGTCATGAAATTAAGCTTTATTAAACTCTATAAGAAATAGTATTTTTAGAATTATGCAATAAACAGTATCTCAAAGACAACCATATATTTTTAAGTTTAACATTAACTGATTATTCTCATATTAATTAGGATCATCTACCTTAACTTCTTTTAAAAAAGTACATTGTACTTTAAATCTCTACATCTTATTAATCATGAAAGTCATTTTGACTTAGTTTTTTAAATCTCTCCTTTAAAGTATTTTTGTAACATCAAAGAGGAAAATGGAAGTGTCAAAGATAGTCTACACCTACATCATGTCATTAAAGTAGGTGAAGTTATTTTTCTAATTAAAAATTGATAAAATCAGACAATACAATAATATTAGTGGTAAAGTAGGCAATCTATACTACTGCTGCTCTGTAAGAAAAGACATTTCTACAGTTACCACTGTATTGCTTTTCTTAAATTAAAAAAATGTACACAAACTGAACTATAAAATACTAGTCTTTCACCAAATCACATGCTGCTATTTTAACTCTGCTCAAATTTACTAGAAATACAATCCTCCAAAAAACATATAAATGTATTTAATGTTCTTCTGCTCAAAAGACAAAAACAAGTAATATATTTAGAAATACTTACTTTCAACTGTGGACAAAGTACAAGGATTACAATCAATCAATGCTAACTGAAAATGCTGGAAGAGAAAAGTAAAACATATTAATACATTAAATTTATAATGCCAAAAATTGTTTTCTATTTTATGACAACAAAATACACAATAGCATTTGATATTTTTATTTCATGAACTACTTAGAAGAACAGGGACTAGAGTACCCTTATAAAAAAAAAACTCTAAATACACAAAGCCATCTTATCTTTGACAAAGGAGCCAAACATCTCAATGGAGGAAAGACAGCCTCTTTAACAAGTGGTGCTGGAAAAACTGAACTTTAACGTCCCAAAAACTAAAGCTAGACCTGTCTCTTTCACCATGGACTAAAATAAAATAACAATGGATTCAAGACTTAAACATTAAAACAGAAACAATAAAACTGGTGCAAAACAGTTTAGGTAAACTCCTGGAGACATTGGCTCAGGTAGAGAGTTTATGAACAAAAACTCTATGGCATGATAACTAGCAGAAAGAACCAACAGGATTCAACAAGTAGAATCTCTTTCTACTAAAAAGCTTCTGCACAGCAAAAGAAACAACTGGCACTGCTAAAAGACAACCAACAACATGGGGAAAAAAATCTTTACTAGCTGTTTCTCAAAGGGCTACTATCTAGAATATATGAAGAACTTAAAAGAAATCAGTCCCCCCGAGTTTTAATTCAAAAATGGGCATCGGAAACGAACAGATTTTTCTCAGGCAGAAATCAAAACAGCCAAGAAGCATATGAATAAAGGTTCATCATCACTGGCCATTCGAAAGATGCAGATGAAAACAACACTGAGATTTCATCTCACTCCACAAAGAATGGCTGCTATTGAGAAACCAGTCAGCAATAAATGCTGAGGAGGCTGTGGGGAGAATGGAACCCTTCTCCACTGTTGGTGGGATTGTAGTTTTGTGCAACCATTGTGGAGATCTGTGTGAAGATTCTTCAGAAAACTAGAATTAGAGGTCCCATTTGACCTTGCCATTCCCCTGCTAGGAATATACCCACAAGAATTCAAGAATTCAAAGATTCATACTGTAAAGACATATGTACACCCATGTTCATAGCAGCTCAGTTTTGTGATAGCCCAATCTTGGAAACAACCCAGATGTCCATCAACTGGAGACTGGATAAAGATGTGTTTGTTTGTTTTAATGGACTGTAACCCTGCCATAAAAAATAGTAAGTTTCATTTATTTATGTGCAAATGGATACAGCTTGAGGACACACTAATAAGTGTAATAAATAGATCACAGATATGGAAATACCGTATCTTTTCTCTGGTATGAGAACCTGTAGATGTAAATGAGTTCTAGAATGTATAATAGGTTTTGTAAAGTAGGAAATATTCAGAGGGAATGTGGTGATGGAATATAATGAGGGAAAAGAATATGACTTAGAAAGAAAAAGAAACAGTATGTATATAAGGAGTGGGAGGTTGTGGGTGGGTAGGGATATGAGTAAAAATCAGAATTAACTTCTGGCATATACTGGTACAAATTCACCAATGTTGAGTGTGATTGTAAACTGTATATAAAATGTACCAATAGGGCCGAAGGGTTAGCTCAGTGGTTCCGGCGCCTGCCTTGCAAGCGCAAGGTCCTAAATTCGATCCCCGGTAACCACATATAATGCTGGGCGTGGAGACACACCCACCAACAATCAACACCGCATACCACAATGCCGGACGTGGTGGCTCACGCCTGTAATCCCAGCTCTCGGGAGGCAGAGACAGGAGGATTGTTGAGTTCGCGGCGGCTTGCCTGGGCACCATAGTGAGCTCAGGGCCAGCCTGAACTACAAAGCGAGACCCTGTCTCAAAAAGCAAAAAAAAAAAAAAAAAAAAAAAATGTACCAATAAAGCATTCCAAAATAAATCAGTAACATTCTGAAATGTTCTATCAAGTCTTCTGACAAATTTTCAATTTTCAGAGTAATGTTTAACTTCCAAAAATTAAAATAAGTATACCATTTTTTAAAAAGCCATTTCCCTTTTCATTTTTATTAGTACATAATTACATTCACTATGGGGTCCTGGAACATGTACATAATACATCTCAATCTTTTTCCTTTTCCCTACATCTTTTTTTTTCTAGCATCAAATTCATTTATTTATTTTATGTCTTTACTGGTACTTATCATAAACACACATTAACAGCTAGACCAATAATCAAAACCATATGTGTGTGTGTGTGCATATATATATATACATATATATATATATATATATATATGCACACATAGTATCATTGTTTATATATATATATAAACAATGATACTATGTGAAGATACACTTTAAAATACACTAGCCTTGCAGGGAGAAAAAAAATCCTCCTCCACAGTAGTGGGAATGTAGATTTGTGCAACCATTACAGAAATCAGTGTGGAGACTCAAAAGAAAATTAGGATTAAAAGTCCCTTTTGACCCTGCTATTCTCCTGCAAGAAAATACTCGAAGGAATTAATCATATCAAGACATATGTACAGTCATTTTTATAGCAGCTCAGTTTGTGATAACCCAATCTTAGAAACAACCCAGATATCCATCAACTGGAGAGATGTGGGTTTTTTTTATAAAATGGAGTCTTACTCTGCCATAAAGAATGATAAATTTGAGTCATTTATGTGCAAATGGATACACCAATAAGTGAAATAGTCACAGATATGTAAGTATCATACCTGTCCTCTGGTATGAGAACCAGTAGATGTAATTGAGTTCTAGAATGTATGATACATTTTGTAAAATAGGAAATATTCAAAGGGGATGTGGTAGGGAAAATAATGAAGAAAAAGAATAAATATGATTGGAGAATAAAAAGAAAATACATGTATATAGGAGGTGGGGAGTTGTGGGGTCAGTAAGGATAAGGGTAAAAATGAGAATTAACTTCTTTCATATACTGGTACAAATTCCCCATTTTTGAGTCTGACTGTGAGCTGTATATAAAAGTATCAGTATAGAATTTAATTAAAAAATAAAATATAAGATACACTAGCCATGCTGGATAACAAAAACTTTATTTCTCTCTTATTTTTCCCTATTGTCTTTTATTTTGTACTTTTAATGTATTAAGTTTTTCATGAGACATTTGACCTTCTGTGTGATTTATCTTACCATTATGTTCTCAAACTACATCCATTCTTCTACAAATGATTCATTTGTCTGAACTTCTGGTAGAATAGTACTATGTGGGGTATAAATATCACATTTTCCTTATTCATTTGTTGATGAACATTTAGGCTGCTTCCAAGTTTTAGTTATTATTAATTGTACTTTTATAAATATGACTATGTTTTTACCTTTTCAGGAAGACATCTACTAGGGAAATAATTTGATCAAGTGGAATTTCTAATTATAGTTTTCTGAAAAATCACAGTAATTATTTCTCATAGTAGTTCTAACAGTTTACATGTTCAATAGTAATGAAAAATTTCCTTTATACATGGCCTTTTCAGCATTTGTTATTATTTGGAGTGATGATGACCACTCTTTGCAAAGAGTATACAATTTCAATGTTTTTTAAATTTACATTATCTCAAATGGCCTATCAAATAGTTTTCATGTACTTTTTGGCCATTTATGCCTATTTGGAGGGAGGCCTTTAAACTTGAATCGAATGGTCTAATTTTGAGTTATTTTTTTTTCCAGACAGGGTCTCTCTTTGTACTTTAGACTGCTACTGAGTACACACTGGCAAGCTTCAAACTCAGCAATCCTCCTGCTTCTGCCTCTCAAGTGCTAGGATTATATATGTGAGCCAAAACACCCAGCTTTTAAACTGGCAAAATCTTTTCCTCATTTTGTGGATTGTCTCTTAATTCTCTTGGCTTCCTTTGCTGTGAGAGACTTTTTAATGTAATGTGGCCCAATTTATTAATCTCTAGGTAATTTCTTATGCAACTAGAGTTTTCTTCTCAAAATCTTTGCCTATGCATATATCATCCATAGTTCTAACTTGATCTTCAAGCAGACTGTTTCAGTTTTAATATTGAAAAATTTGACCTATTTTGATTTTAGTTTAATGCATAGTGAAACAGGACTAAATTTAGTCTTCAGCTTGCAGAAAGCTAGTTTTCTCAACATTACTTACTGAAAGAAGCTCTCTGAAATCCCCCTCATAAAAGATAACCTGAATGTGACTGTAATTGCTTCTGCCTACGTTATTCTCTTCCACTGACACACAAGTCTGAATTTTTTGCCAATACCATGCTATTTTTATCACATCATAGCTTCGGAGCATAACTTTACTCCCAGATTGGGTATCTCTGTTTTGGCCAGGTTAACCAGAATTACTTTTTTTAAATTTCAAATCTGTTCAGGTGCCATATGAATTTTATCACTGATTTCTCACCAGCTCTCGTGGCACACAACTATGACACCAGCACTTTGGGTTGCTTTCTCTAGTTGCTCTCTCTCTTTCATGAATACTCTTAGTATTTGGAATGATACTGTGTTAAATGTGTATAGTAGTTGTTTTGTTTTGTTTTGGTTTGGTTGTTTTCTGGTACGGGAAGTTGATTTCATGTTTGCCAGGCAGACACAATGCCACTGAGCTAAATGTCTGGTCCAATGTATGGCAATTTTAGAAGCAGGACTTTTCTTAAATGAGTATTTTTGCCTAACCAGGATAGGCAATATCTTCCCATTTTTTGATGTCTACTCCAAACTCCTTTACCAAGGTACTATGGTTTGCCTGGCCCAGCTCATTCACTTTCACGATTAAGACATTGCTGCATACTTAATTTTTTTCTTGATGCTAGTGTAAAACGTATTGTTTTCCTAATTTCTCTATGGATTTATCATTGGTATGCATAAATGCTATTAGTTTCTGCACATTGATTTTGCATCCTGCTATGCTAGTGAACTTTGTTGTTAATACCATGAGTCTTTTGGTGGAGTTTCTGTATCTTCTTTATAGATAATTATGCCATTTGGAAACATTTATTTTCCTATCTGTATTCCTTTTAATTCTTTTTATTGATTAATGACTTTAGCTAATGTTTCAAGAAATATACTGGTGATTATGGAAATCCTTATTCCTCATATTAGAAAGAAAACTTGACTTGAGACATTTAATATTATGTTGGTCATTGCCTTGTCATGGATGGGCTTTACTAGACTGAAATGAAAGCCTTCTACACCTATTTTTAACAGAGTTTTATGAATGGATGTGGGATTCTGTCAAATGCTTTTCTAGTCCACTAAGATGGTTAATTTTTGTTGTTCTTCTATTTGTGTGATACATTTATTGATTTGCATTTGTTGAATCATCATTTATTCAGTGGAATGAACCCTACACCATCATGATGTATCCTCTTTTTTATGATTTATGGCATTTTGTTTACCAAGATCTTACTTTGAAGTTTTGCATTCATGTTCAGTAAAAAAAAAACTGGACTTTAGGGCCGGAGGGTTAGCTCAGTGGTTCCGGCGCCTGCCTCACAAGCCTAAGGACCTGAGTTCGATCCCCGGTTACCACATATAATGCTGGGCGTGGTGGCTCACGCCTGTCATCCCAGCACTCGGGAGGCAGAGACAGGAGGATTGCTGAGTTCGCGGCGGCTTGCCTGGGCACCATAGTGAGCTCAGGGCCAGCCTGAACTACAAAGTGAGACCCTGTCTCAAAAAGAAAAAAAAAAAACTGGACTTTAATTCTCTTTCTTGGTTTGGTCTTTTCCTGATTTTGGAATCAGGATAATGGTTGGGTCCAAAAATAACTCTGGGAGTACTGATTCTATTTCACTTTCATTAAAAATTTTGAGTGGTATTGGCATTACATCTTTCTAAATCTCTTGAGGAGTTTGGGACTCACAAGACATTGGTTTCTATTAATAGTTTCAAACACAAGCCATTTTAAAACTCAACTACAAACAGGTCATACCTATGTACAATGCTAATATTTTCAATTACACCAAACATCCTGATATTTAATAATTAAAATGGCAAGTGATTCATAGAGTCCCAAAAGTATTTTCTGTGTGTGATGGATTAGCCAAAACTGCATCCCAGCTAGCCCCTAAGGGGATCTTTAGGTGAGAGTATTGTGAAGTAAGCTTGGGTGCAGTGGTTTCCACTGGAAAGAAACTTCCACATCCCTACCCCATATTGATTCATGGTTAAGCCTCTGTCAAGAGATGCCACACTGGCTTTCTGTGCATTAGAGTCTATCAGAACCATCTTAATTCTCTGACAAGATACAAGGTCACAGTCCAGGAGCCTAGAGTGAGGCCACGCCTGTATTTGCAGATCCCCTAGTTGCTTTGTAAATTAAGTGACCCCCCACTTAGAAGACCTCAGTTAACTCCCAGCACACCTGTAATTTCCCAACTTGTGTGAACTGTAACCTCCCCACCTTCTGCTCAGCTTCCTCCCCCTACTCACCAAACTACTAGTGACTATTTGTAACCATGGAAACTGATAAGGTCCCAGGAGCAGATCAGAACCCAGGATTGTAAATCAGTGTGTTACTTCCCCGTTTCTATTTAACTGTTACAAAATTGGAATAAAGTGAAGGGAGCTGGGGAGATTCAATTTCTCCCATAAGGATTAGAAGGTCGAGCTGTGCCTTGTTAGAGAGATTTGACTTATGAATTCCCCTAATCTGGGATAGACAGTCAGTGACCCTTCTTCTGGGATAGAAGATCAGTAAGCACAATGGCACCCGGTGTAATAAAAATTTGGGAAATTTGCCTGCCCTCACACCGATATGTTACAGGGGATTTTGCCTGAAAATAGAATAGAATATTTTCAAGGGAAGATAGTGGAGCATTCTGTCCTGGTTGCTAAGAGGTCAAATAAGATGAGGACAATCCCCTAATAGTAAAAGACAAGTATAGCCCCACTCCTGTTGTAATCAATCATGTCCCTGTGCATGTGTGACCTAAAATTGTCTATAAAAAGTTCTGCTGCAAGGGGACAGGGTCGCCAGCTTGCTATGGTGGACCTCCTCTGCATGTCGTGGAATAATAAAATGCCTTCATTGATTACATTCCGGTGTTCTAACTGATGTCATGGAGATTTTTGGACCTGTTGGAACCAAAGAATCTTCATTTTGTGAGTCAACCCATGTGTGAGCAAACATTGTACTTTGTAAAGAAGTCCTGTGTGGATGTGGTATATAATCTGTAAAGACAGCTTGCTAATTGTGCTAATTGTGTGAAGTTTCCTGAAAACTTGTAGGCAAATTGATAAGGTTGTTGGTTGCACTGGTTGCAAAGTACAGAGATCTCCTGGTAGCCTGAGGGGAACCCAGAACTGCTCCCACCAAAAATGTCCTTTGTTAACCCTCCCACAAGATGACTCTCTATTTCCTGTTGTTCCTCCTGTACCAATGACCACCGGAAAAGTATGACAATTACTAGAAGGTTTAGGTCTCCCTCCCATGTGCAACCTGAAATGCCTTTAAAAGAGACCAGTACCCATTCTTCTGGGTCTCCAATCCAATATTGGTAGACCCACTGCATGCTGTACTACTAAAAGTGCCCTTGTTCATTACATGTGTGAGCTGGTCTTCCTCAGGAGAGCATGATCATCCAGGCATTACAGACCCACACACTAAGTTTTATATGAACATTCCAAACCAATGAAAATTTGACCTGTGCTCTTCTTTTCTCCTGTAATCTATCTACTTCCACAGAACATGATCACAAAATAATTCTGTCACATAACAAGTATATTATGAAAATTATATTATCATGGGAAACCTAAATGCAGGAATGTCCCAGGAAACCTAATTACATCAGCTGGGACCAGAGCTGGCACCAGCCCCCTTCCAATATGTTCCAGAAATAGAGTTGTAATAGCCCATGTTTTAGCTTGCCATTTGTTTACTCTTCAGAGCCTGGTTCCTTTCATTGCTAATCAACCCTTTCCTAGAAGATTCCCTCTTGCTGACTTCCAGCATACCTGTGTTTGTTTAACAAAGGGTAACCTCTTGGCCCTCATCCAGCCTCCCCCCACCCCACTCACTAGATTCACAGCTTTCCTGAAAAGTTAACTGCCTGTAACAATGGAAACTGGCTGTCCCTGATAAACCCCTGGTAGCTGACATACAGATCTGTAAAAAGTCTGTCATTGTAAATCAAGGTGTTACCCCTCCCTCATTCTTTAAAACTACTGGAAAAACTGCAATGGGAGTCACTCAAGGTGAGCAGGACTCCCTTCCCTCATGGCTGACCTCTGGGAATGAATAAACTTTTCTTTACCCAAGTTCTGAGTCTCTCAAATACTTTCAATTCCTTTTTGCCATAACAATACCACATTTATTTTCTGTAGTTAGAAATCATTTTCAAAACCAAAGCATACCGCTGTTATCCAGAAGGGAGTTAAATCTGTAAGATAAAATGGGTGTGATTATTTTCCATTTGAAATTCACTGTCTCCAATTGTATGCCATTGATAAATGCTACTCTTCTGAATTTCAGCAACTAAATATTCTATTTCATTCTCCACACTGTTTGCAGGTCACACTGGATATACCCTTCAGTTATTCTTTTTCTTGGACTATGACATGATCTAAATTAAATTCTTCACTGTCTAGTTTAGTTGCCATGGTCTAAATGTTTCTTCTGACTGTGTCATCAGCATTATTTTTTATAAAGCTCATGAAAAGCAAACTAGTAAACTATATGCATTACCAAGGATCCAAATATTATATTACAGGTAGAAAAACTAGTAGCTAGACATCTGGTAGGCACATAGATACGACTGGCCCTTGAGAGTGAACAGAGAAGCCAGTTTGGAGGTTAGCGTTGCCAGAGGACAAACTACCCCAACCACGTAAAACAAAGAGCTGTAACTGATATTCTAAGGAGGCATCCCTAGATATTCTAAAGAGGATCCCAACCTCCTAGGGTGAAGGGCTAAGACTCTGACCCACCTCCCCAGAAAAGAGTCTAAGTCAAAAATTCTTGTTCTATTGGCTTGGTTTCTCATTGTACCCCCATTTAATCAATATTACCTGAGCAGTTATACTTGTGGTAATCTTAATGGTTGACCATGGTTTTGTCTACTTTGTTTGATTTCTCATTGTACCAATGTTACCTAAGTGACTGTATTTGCAATATTACTGATTGACTGTAATTTTGTCACACTTTAGACCTGCCTCACCTCATGGCTTTATTCCACAAAAGCTCTCTAAAAAGTGAGGTAGGTGCATTACCCACTTTTCTGGGTTGCCCCTTATGTGCCTTAGGCAGAAGCTTTCTTTCTCAATGAAATTTTCCTACTCAAACCTCCATCATTCCTAAAATTCATTCCTCTATTTTTAGAAAACAAAACCCACACTTCTGGTGGGGACCTAGGCCTCGCTTCCCTGTGTCACAAAGAAAGGTCTGACCCTTGATAAGCCTCTAACAGATGATGGGTAAATCCTTGCAATCAATTAGACATTAACAAACAGCATAAGCTTAGAGAAATATGGTAACCAGATCTCCTACTATTTAAAATGTTATTCTGGTCCTCAGTGTCTGCAAGGCTAACTCTAAAGGAAGTGAGATTGCTGTGGTCCCTTGGTGAGCACAATTATATTCAAGAAGGCATATAATATTGATAGAATAAAAGGAGCTCATACAGTTGCATAGGGTATATAGAATACCATATCTTGTCTCCCCTGGATTCTATTCTATATTCCTTATTCTTTTGAATATCTGAATGTATTCTCACTATAATAAATCTTAAAATGTACAGTAAACTGTTTTCTGAGTCCCTTGATTAAAAGAACTTGGAGAGTGCTCGCTTCAGCAGCACATATACTAAAAGAACTTGGAGACACACTATCACTGAAAATACTATTGGCCTAGGCATTATCAATAGACAAGTGAATAAGGGAAATATGTGTCCCATTGTTCAGCTAAAAAGAATAAAGAAATCCCCTTTTTTACCACAAAACTAATGCATTTAGCTTTTCAGGAAAATGACAGAGCAGTAAGCAGCAACCAATTAGTCCTTCCAACATTCAAAAAATCCAAACACTGGAAAATGACAATATGGAAAAGAAGGAGAGAAGCGAATACCCTGGACCCATGAAGGATCAAAGAGGAAAATTGGATTGTATAGAGAAATTGAAAAGACAAGTCACAATCCAGGAAACAAAAAAAGGCTCGTGTGAACATTGTCTCTGGCTTCTGGTTTATGGCTCATGAAAACAGAAGATCAAACCTAAAGACACTGTGAAAGTGACTTTGAAACCTTCACCAAGAAATCCACTGGTTCAGCAAAGCAATAAATGCTGTTGTATTATATTTGGTGAGTATCTCTACTCAAAGTACCTGACATTCCCCTGGAGTTGGATTAGTCAATCCCATTCTAGGGAAGAGCCAACTAATGCTGGAACTCATAGTATCCTCAGTGGCTTCATTTCAGAGATCACATTATCAACACTCATCCTGAATGGATGAGGGACAACCATAGGGATGTGCAAAGAGCCTTCATCAAGCCTGTAAGAGATACCCAAAATGTTATAAGCTAAAGGATTTAGCACCCATCCCTCTAACCACTGGCCAATTTCAGTCTAAATTTTCTTAAATGTTAAGGTCTAAAAACATAACCTGACACAACTCTTACTTTGGGCTAAGCTATCTGGTTATTATCAAATGTAGACCTGCACTCTGATTGCTTCTTCATTTATCACTACACCAGACTCAGTCCTTGAATTAGGTATTGCCACACTGTAAGCTCTTTAAGGCTTAGAATCACAGAGAAATTCTTTTCTTGGTTTGGGGGTTATTGTGTGCTTACTTATGTGGTGTTTCTTTCTTCTGTGCTTGAACACGGTTTTTATTTATGTGTTTTGTTTTGTTTTATGCCTTTTTCTCCTTTTTCTGATACTTCAGAAAGCTACTTTGTTCTTTACCCTTCCTTCTAACCTCTGGTTCTTCATCTATTTCTCTACAGTTTCATCTTATTCCATTTAAATCCCCCCCCCCTTTGAGTAAATTATTCCACTGGGTGGGTATTTATTGTATATAATTTATAAATTTAATTCTTGTGCCTATGATTAAAGATGATAAGTTTTTAGTTATCACACTTTGTCATTTTCCAGTTTGTGATTATTTTTATTGTAATTACTGATTCAACTACTTTAGCCAAAGTGGCAGTTATTGTGATCATTTGATTTTCTCATATACCAATATCCAGAGAACTGACTAGCCAAAACTACAACTGGAAATCCACTTATTTATTATAAAGTAAAACAAATAGGGATCTGCCTGCCCACTGTAGCACATGGTGCAATAGGTTCACTATAAATAACTAGATTGGTGATCATAACCAATAGTACCCTCTAGTCAAAGAAGTGGGTACTGAACAAAATGGGCCAGAACTTTTTTTTTTGCTTTTTCAGACAGGGTCTCGCTTTGTCATTCAGGCTGGCCCTGGGCTCACTATGGTGCCCAGGCAAGCCACCGCGAACTCAGCAACCCTCCTGTCTCTGCCTCCCAAGTGCTGGGATTACAAGCGTGAGCCACCACGTCCGGCACTGTGGTATGCAGTGTTGATTGTTGGTGGGCGTGTCTCCATGCCCAGCATTATATGTGGTTACCGGGGATCGAACTCAGGACCTTGCGCTTGCGAGGCAGGTGCCGGAA
>PVIC010043890.1:0-15235 GCA_004025085.1 Thryonomys swinderianus
GGCAGGGAGATGCTCCTATTCCATCCTTGCTGGGCCTAGAGAAATACCATGGCAGGACAGAACTCCCTGGGAAATTTCATCCCTCTAGAGCAGTGATGGCAAAACTTTTAGAGACAAGTGCTCAAACTGTAACCCAAAACCCACACTGCAATTAAATCTGAATACTAACTCATATATTAACATCTTTTGTCTTAAAAGAAAAACATGCATGACAGGTTCCTCACCCCTGTCCTAGAGGATCCTGCCTTTTCCATTAGGGGGAGCTGTTGTCTTTCACATAATTCACTTTAGTATGACCATACCACTCTGAATGTGCCTCATCTCCTGCCTGGTTAGTGTTTGGATGGGAGACATAATCATGCC
Organism: Thryonomys swinderianus; assembly: GCA_004025085.1. Lineage (NCBI taxonomy): Eukaryota > Metazoa > Chordata > Mammalia > Rodentia > Thryonomyidae > Thryonomys > Thryonomys swinderianus. The sequence goes on from PVIC010043890.1 coordinate 364, forward strand.
CACCAGCAATCAGTACCACACATCACAGTGCCGGGCGTGGTGGCTCATGCCTGTAATCCCAGCACTCGGGAAGCAGAGACAGGAGGATTACTAAATTCAAAGCTTGGCTGGGCTACATAGAGAGCACAGGGCCAGCCTGTACTACAAAGTAAGAACCTGTCTCAAAAAAAAAAAAAAATCCCATTTTAGCCCACACAAAACTTGTTAAATACATTTCATATATACTTATTTATCTGCTAAAGATTCTGTGAGAGCCTAAACTTAGAAACATCTGATCTACCTCAGTTAAATGTTGACTTGGGTTGCTAGAGTAAGATTCTCTAGATATTAGAGCAAGTGTTTAATTCCGGTATTTTAAACTTAAAATTTAATTTATTTACTTGCTAAAAATAGCTATAGTTATAGTATTTTCCACTGAAATGCCACCTTACTGTAAATTAGCTGTAGCTAATCAGGTGCTTCTGGTGAAGTAAAAATGCTTGACGTGTATACTAATGAGAGATTTTCCATTTTCCACCCAAGTAATATACTTGCTTATTCTTCAGTTTATATGAACATGATATAAGACTCGTGGAAAGTTCATTTAAGATATTTTAAGTGTATATTTATAAAAAGAAATCATGTATACAGTATTATGGTGACTATCATAATCTGGGGGTAAAGGTATTTTTGAATTTTTTTTTTTTTTTGAGACAGGGTCTCGCTTTGTAGTTCAGGCTGGCTCTGAGCTAACTATGTAGCCTAGGCAAGCCTTGAACTCAGCAATCCTCCTCCCTCTGCCTCCCAAGTGCTGGGATGACAGGCGTGAGCCACCACGCCCAGCACTGTATGTGGTTACCGGGATCGAACTCAGGACCTTGCACTTGCGAGGCAGGCGCTGGAACCACTGAGCTAACACTCTGGCCCGGTAAAGGTATTTTTAAGAACTTGTGGGCCAGGGACTTAGTTCAATGGTTCTGGCATCTGCCTTCCAAGAATAAAGTCCCGAGTTTGACCCCTGGTAACACAAACCATGGTGCTGGGCATGGAGGCTCACACTTGTAATCCCAGCACTCGGGAGGCAGAGGCAGAGACAGGAGGATTGCTGTAGTTCGAGGCTTGCCTGGGCTACATAGTGAGCTCAGGGCCAGCCTCAACTACAAAGCAAGACCTGTCTCAAAACAAGACAAAAACAAAAAACTTTCCAAGTACTCTAGATTTTCAAAATTAATGAGAGGGCCGGAGGGTTAGCTCAGTGGTTCCGGCACCTGCCGCGCAAGCACAAGGACCTGAGTTCGATCCCCGGTAACCACATATAATGTTGGGCGTGGAGACACGCCCACCAACAATCAACACCGCATACCACAATGCCGGACGTGGTGGCTCACGCCTGTAATCCCAGCACTCGGGAGGAAGACAGAAGGATTGCTGAGTTCGCGGTGGCTTGCCTGGGCACCATAGTGAGCTCAGGGCCAGTTTGAACTACAAAGCGAGACCTTGTCTCAAAAAGCAAAAAAAAAAAAAAAAACTAATGAGAAAAAAAGTTGAACAGCTATCATGCTGTTCTAAGCATTCTTGTGCTTTATTAGGCAAGGTAATTAAAATTTATAATGTGTCTGAGAAAATATAAGAATGTCTTAGGTTAGTTGTTATTTTAGTCTTTACTAGTAGAAGTGAGTCAAACCATTTCATAACAAGAAGCCTAAAACTTCTTAATTTATACTGTGGAGAAGATCTAGGAACTGATTCAGTTTATGACTTAATGAGCACTTGCTAGGCATGAAGATCAATGCTTTGAATATACATAATCATTGAGTTCTAATCTATCTGTCTCAGCAGCCCTGAAAGGTCAATAGCGTGTACTAGAAAGGTAGACAAAGGTGAATTATTATTCTGGTCCTTTAGGTTGGTTGGCTGGATCACTATGTAGTTCAGACTGGCCTTGAACTCACTAGGTAGCCCATATTGGCCTGGACTTTACAGCTATTCTCCTGCCTGAGCCTCTCAAGTGCTGGGATTACATCTGTGTATCATGCCTAGCTAGATTAGTCTTAGAAAAACAATTGTGAGATTAATCTGGGCATCAAACAATAAGTTCATAGAGCTGTATAATCTGTATTCAGAACTCAGCTTTAATTTACCCTTTTCTGAGGCCTTCATTCCCCCTATCTGTTTCACTTTACTAGAGCAAATTTCCTGGGAGACTTTGTCCAGTTCTCTCCTTTGCTCTCAGTACCTGAAATAGTGTGGCAGAGTAGGTGTTTAGTCCACATTAGAATGTGGCAAAGTCCTCGCTAGAAAAAGTGAAAGCTATCATCCTTAGAATAGATTCAAAAGAATTATTTGTTTGATGGGTTTGAAGTTCAAAAATATATTAGTCTAGATTAGACTTCCAAAATATCATTTCAAGGAGATATTTTATTTTGAATCAAGTTTTATTAACCAAAGTGTTTAGATTTGCATGTAGTAAGAATTGTGATTTGGGTTTTGCTTGGTAGAACCATGTAAATATATCTGCCTCTGTGTACATGTATACAAGTTCCTTTATGTATAGGTACACTAATAGGCACCTATATTTGTGATATTTTTCCTTATATCATTAAAATCTGTGAATTTTAAGGTCAAGTCATAGAAAAAATTGTGCCTTAATGTAAATGAAAGACCCAGGAGACTAGTTATTTTACTTAAGACTTTCGTTCATGCATAGAACATTTTAAAACAGCAATATTTTCTAAATATTGCTCTACTTTTGGGAATTATAGCACTGGTAATACAAACAGAGTTACCTCATTCTGAGCAAGAGAGTTTAATAACATAAGGCTTTGTAGTGTTAATTTTGACTACTGGGGGACAGAAATATAGATCATATCAATGCAATTTGGGTTTCATCTGTCAAATATATGTAAATTCAGGTATTTATCATAAACAACATTTCTGAGAGGGACCTGCTATAAATATGATATCCTCACACTTCCCAAATAATTGACCTGGAATAATCTTAAAGCCTAGAAAGGTTCAAAGGTAAAGGGTACAGTAGTCTTTTCTCAGGCTCAGCAGATTAAACCCAGCACCCTGCACCCATGATGAGGGCAAAAAAAAAAGCCTGTTGAGTGGTATGTTTACCAGTGTCTTGGGTACAGAGGCTGTTTTTCTAAGACTAACCAGAAGGGATGGTTCCATTTATAACTGAACAAAAGATGATATGGTTTCTCCTAATAGTCTGTCAGTTATCTTAAGTAGCAGCAGAACCCTTCCAAAGTATTCTGTCCAGGTGTCTGGTGACTCTCTGGTATTCTACTTGGATAAATGTGCAGTTGTAGCTGTTAGGGATGCCAGTCACATATTCAGTTGAGGTAAATGCCATTTGCTATTTTAAGTGCCAAATAAGAAGCACTATGTTCATGCCCTTCTGGCAAAGTTACGTGTACAAGTCCTTCCCCTACATCTCCAATTACTATCAAATTACTTAAAGTGAATCTCTGATTGTTGATTAGAGCCACATATTCAAAGCCACATTCCAGGGTGTGTGGGTCCAATCCCTGTCCTGGGATGAGTTCTGTCCTCTTCTCCAGGGTAACTCTTTGCATAAGTGTCAACTGAGCCAGCCCTACTTCTCTGGCCAGCCCTGATTCTCAAGCTGCCTCAGATGTCATGAGGCTAGTAAGGCCTCTGCCTTCCAGCTGTGTCTATGGTTCTTAACTGCAGTTCAGTGTCTGAATCTCTTAAGAAGCTTCTAGAAACCATATACCTATTTCTCACAGAGGTAAACAGCACCTTTCTTGAGTAACCCCATGGCCCTAGAATTGCAGGGGCTCCTGAGCAGCTATTTGGGGACCAACATTAATTACATAACAAATCCCTTTGTTTTCAAATGAAAGTTGAGGTTCAGAACACATATAGTTTGTTCATTCTCTCTGGAAATTGATATGTATGTTTTTAAACTGGAATTGTCTTAATGTCCAAGGCAGGTTTCAAAACAGGGCAGCTTTGGTTGTTTTGTGACTTTGATTTGGTTCCTAACACAGAAATACTTGTGATAGAGCAAATTCCCATTTGCACATATTCTATATAACTGGCTTGTGTGGCTTGAACAAGATAGTTCAAGAGCTCACAAATGGCTCGGTGTGGTGGCTCATGCCTCTAATCCCAGCACTGGGGAAGAAGAGGCAGGAGGATTGCTGTGAGTTCAAGGATAGCCTGAACTACAAAATGAGACCCCTTTCTCAAAAAGCAACAACAACAACAACAAAAAAACTCACAATTATGGATGGAGGCCAGTACATGGGACAATTAAAATGGATGTCAGATACAAAGAGGTCAGAAATATGAATGTGCCAAGAGATGAGATTTACACTGTGTGATCACACAGTGGGTTTTTGATAATGCTGGAAAAGGTTTACATCAAGATAAATTTATATATAATACAAGATAGAACCTAGACCAGAAGCAAAGCCAACTCACAGTGTTCAAATCAACAGTCATACTCTTTTACATGACAGCCACATTTCTAACATAAATAGAAGTCGTATAAATGAATCAATATGCAGTTTGTTGTTGTTGTTGTTTTTGAGGTACCAGGTATTGATCTCAAGACTTTGTGCTTAAAGGCAGGTGCGGTGCCACTGAGCTAAATCCCCATTTTGTACAGTTCAGTTCTTAATGGCAAATTGAAATCACATTCAGAAACCTAAAAAAGACTAGTTGTAAATCAATACAAAGGCCCCATATAGTGAGAGCAAAATAATGGCTTGAGTGTTTTAATAAAGGTTATATATCCCCCCAAAAAAAACATATGCATGCTAACTACACACCAGTAAAAATTCCAGTTTCAGATCAACCTGAGAGTAAGAGAGCTCTTTCCAAAACAGAATACCAGCTTCTTTAGGAAAGACTTTGCTCCTAAAGAAAAGCATCAAAAAGCTGATGAACATTTTTCTCTTTCAATATGTAAATAAATAACTCCACAGTAGTGAAAGCTAATAAATCTAAATCAAGAGAGTCTGAAGTTGGGCACTGTAATGGCTCTTCTTATATTGAGCCCTTTAATGATTCTATTCACATTTCTCTGCAAGAAAACAAGTCTCAGGCTAGGAATTTCACTCAAGTGGTACTGAAACCATTTGGAAACACATAGAAAAGGTTTTGCTAAATTTTTATTGTTTTGAGACAGGGTCTCGCTTTGTAGTTCAGGCTGGCTCTGAGCTCACTATGTAGCTCAGGCAAACCTCGAACTCAGCAATCCTCCTGGCTCTGCCTCCTGAATGCTGGGATTACAGGCGTGAGCCACCACGCCCAGTACTGTGGTTACTGGGGATCAAACCAGGTACCTTGCGCTTGTGAGGCAGGCGCTGGAACCACTGAGCTTAATCTCCAGCCTGCTTTTACTAAATTTATATCTGTAAAGATAGTCTTAGAATAGCTAGAACAATCTTTAAAAAGAATGAAGTAGGAAAAGTCATTCTATCCAGTATTAAAGCTATCTATATTGCTATAGTAATCAAGACAGTGTATTATTAACAGAGGGGCAGACACATAAATACAGAAGAGAGAAGAAAGACACAAATATGCCAACTGATATTTTTATAAAAGTGTAAAAGCAATTAGAATGGAAGGAAGATAGTCTTTTTAACAATGTTGCTAGAACAAGGCGGCGTCTTATAAGCAAGCAAATATAAAAACTCTCATTCTAGAACTTAAAACTATACATAAAAATTAACAAAGATCACACAATAAACCAAAAACCTTAAAATTATAAAATCTTTAGGAAAAATATACAAGAAAATCTCCAGGATCTAAAACTTAGTATTCTTAGACCTATCATCAAAAGCACCACTATCAGCTAGGCATGCAGCACTTTGAGAAGATGAGGCAGAAGGATGACAAGTTCAAACCCAGCCTGGGAATTTAAGAACTTAGTGCAACCCTGTCTCAAAATATGAAATTAAAAAGGGCTGGAGATAAATCTCAGTGCAAAGTCCTGGGCTCAATCCTCAGCAGTGCAAATAAATTAAATGAACAAATGAATGCAGAATCAATGAAAAGAAAGAAAAACTGTACCTCATCAAAATTTGAAACACCATCAGGTGTGGTGGTGCACACCTATAATCCCAGCACTTGGGAGGCAGAGGCAGGAGGATTGTCACAAATTCAAACTAGCAGGGCCACATAGTAAGTTCAGGGGCAACTTGAACTACAAAGCGAGTCCCTGTCTCAAAAACAAACAAACAAACAAAGAAACCCAGAAAACAAAATTTGAAATACCTTAATTTCCTGAAAAGTACATATGTTTACATAAGGCAGAAATTATTACACTGATTTAGGTGGTGTAGTCTATGTAGAAGCAACATGTAATAATCATAGCTTAAAGCCTAGAATCAATAACTGGTTGTATGGTTCTTATGTTTTATGGTACAGTACATACAATATTAAATCTAGAAAATATAGAGAATTAATACAATTAAAATTCACTTTAAAATCCTCAGATTTTAATAAAATGTGTGATATACACAGCATATATCTGTCAATTTTTGAATTATATATGCTAATATATTATACATGAATATTTGATCCCGGTACTGCAAAAAGAAATGTGTGATATAATAAAATGTGTGATATACACAGCATATATCTGTCAATTTTTGAATTATATATGCAAATATATTATACATGAATATTTGATCCCGGTACTGGAAAAAAAAAAAAGGATATACATGAATAAAGTGGAAAAGTGCCAGGCATGGTAGTAATGCCAGCTCTCTAGGAGGTTAAGACAGAAGGATTTCAAGTCTAAACCAAACTTAGGAAACTAAGAACCTGGCAACATCCATATCAGAAAATAAAAAATAAGAAGGGTGGGAGATTTAGCTCAGTGGTTCCAGCACCCGCCTAGCAAGTGCAAAATCCTTAGTTCATCCCACATACAAGAGTAGTGGGTGTGGTAACTCACACCCACCAGCAATCAGTACCACACACCACAATACAAGGTGTGGTGGCTCATGCCTGTAATCCCAGCACTCGGGAGGCAGAGGCAGGAGGATTGCTGAGTTCGACGCTCGTCTGGGCTACAGAATGAGCTCAGGGCCAGCCTGAACTTACAAAAGCAGATCCTGTCTCAAAAAAAAAAAAAAAAAAAAAAAAAAAAAAAAAGCTTGGAATCTAGCTTAGTGTAAAAGTACCAGCTTCAACTCCTAATACTAAAAGGGGGGGGAGTGGAAAAGACCCACAGGTAACACCATGGATCCTCACTCAGAGTAGCAGATACCTGGACCATACTTTTGTAATGAAGATATGTACTTTAGCAACATGGATAGCTGACTGTGTCTCAGTAGCTGCACTGAGGGAATACAGGAAGCAATTTTTGTGTTCACCCACTTGGTGTGATGAACGGCAAGGTATATGCATGTGTCAACGTGTAACTTGATGAATTTTACTCATAATATGTGGGGCTACATTTTTGTGTATCTGAACCAGGTGTGGCGGCACATTCCTGTAATGCCAGCACTCATGGGGCTGAGGCAGGAGGATTGCCACAAGTTTGTGACAACCCCGGGCTATAAAGTGAGTTCAAAACCAGCCATGTCTTTAAAAAAGAAAAATTTTATGTTTTTATAATTTGTTTCATGAATGTTTTCTTTTCATTTTTCTTATAGAATTAGCCCAATTTAGTACAATATTGCAAGAAAATCTGCTTTTAAAACTTCAGGAGGAGTTTGGAAGTGAGTTATCAGGTGACTTTGCTACAGATGATGATTCGGATCATGTAAGCCAAACAATTTAGCAAGATACAATAGTTAGAGAAGTACAGAATGAAGACCTTGATTCAAACAAGAAACAGTAATGTAAATAAATATGTGACTAGTCAAAATGCTACAAAATGGCCATGTACACCTGAATGATCCAACGTTAGAACAAGGTCAGAAAATGTTATTAGGGTCTTGACAGTGATGAAAACTGTTAGATGGAATGCGAACACTACAATTCAATGTTGGAAATTATTTGTAATGGACAATATACTATGAGATGTCGAAAAATACACCAATAACAAAACACAAGTACAACATTCTATATGCATCAATAGAAATACTAAAAAATGTATTTATCATGATGCCTCAGTATCTGCCTTTATAGCAGGACTTTATCATTCTAACCATTAGAATCTAAAGGATTTATGCAGAAGTGACAGAAGTGGCATTGAGACTTTTAGTACAAAAATGACACTCAAGAGATTTAGTTTCCTTCAAAATTATCTACATTTTGATGACACAAAGATCTACCAAGAAAGAAAAAAAGTCCAACATCTGGCTGTTATTCACATATTTGTTAAAACCTTTGTTTTGAATTGCCAAGCAATTCATACACCATCTGAACATATGGTAATTGATGAACAACTTGCATCATTTCGTGGTTATTGAGCCTTTCAGCAATACATTCCCAGTAAACCTTTCAAATATGGTATAAAAATATATGCCCTGATAGATGCAAAGAATTTATAAATTTATCCTGGAACTCAGGATAAACTGAATTTATAAATTTATACATTTATATAATTTTAATTTATACATTTATAAATGTATAAATTTATATAAATTTATACATATATACATTTATCAACTACCCTTGAATTTATAATTCTGGAACTCAGGCACTAGGTCTTTATTTGTGTACTAATAAATCATATGACATTGTGAACACACTTGATGCATCTATTTCAAAAAGTAACTCAAATGTCACATCCAACTAGGTTACTGATGTTACATTTGGAAAAAGAACATCAGTTAAACTATTATGGAGAACAAAACCATGATTCCTGAAAAAATGTTGCAAGTTCACAATAGAGAAATATAAAAAGTTGTAACACTGGCCTGACAGTGAGGCCAGGCCTGGCAGTGCATGCCTGTAATTCCAGTACTCCAGAGGATGGGGCAGGAAAATTCTATGGGTTCAAGGTCAGCCAGTGTTATATAGTTCCAGACTGACTTGGATTAAGTAGCAGACCCTGTCTCAGAACAAATAAACAAACAAACAAACAATGAAAGACTGTTTGTGAATCTTCAAAACAAATTAAGCGAGAAATGGTCACATTTTACAACAAAATGAAAGGTGGGGTAGATGTTGATGAGTTACGCAGCAACTGTTACGTCACTTCAAACTAAATGGTTGTGTTTTACCTGATCCTACACGTGCCAAGTATAGTTTCATAGTTCACCAAAAAAAAACAACACAAAATATCACAGAGAAATTTTCATAATGAATTGGGACTAGCGCTGATAAATGTACAAATACAACAGAGAAAGACAGTATCTATTTTCCCAAAGAACTCTGCAAAAGAATTCTGGAGCACACTGGTGAACAACAAGTGAAACATCACAAGAATCTCCTTCAGAAACAGGAGCTCCAGCAAGATGTCCCACCAAAGACAGGAAAACAAAGCACATGTGCTGCTACTGTGAGACCTCTGTATAGGACATGTTGTTGCCAAGTGTGAAGACTGCCTTAGGTGTGGGAGTTGAAGCAAAAATTATTTCTGTCATAGTTTTATTTCTATATTTACTGCAGTTCACATAGGAATTTATTTCTGCTGTTATTTTTTAGATGTTGTAATCAGGTAAACAGTTGATGTTGAAAATGTTGATGTTTATTCTAAATACACAAATTAAAAATTTCATATTTGTACATGAAAGAATTAAAAGATTTATATGACAGTGACATATGTGCACCCATGTTCGTAGCAGCTCAGTTTGTGATAGCTAAATCTTGGAAACAACACAAATGCCCATCACTGGAGACTGGATAAAGAAGATGTGTTTTTTCTATAAAGTGGAGTATTATTCTGCCATAAAGAATGATAAAATAGCTGGGCGTGGTGGCTCACGCCTGTAATCCCAGCACTCGGGAGGCAGAGGCAGGAGGATTGCTGAGTTCGAGGCTTGCCTGGGCTACATAGTGAGCTCAGGGCCAGCCTGAACTACAAAGCGAGACCCCGTCTCAAAAAAAAAAAAAAAGAATGATAAAATTGAGTCACTTATATTCAAATGGATGTACCTTCAGGATATACTCACAAGTGAAATAAATGGGTCACAGATGTGTAAATAGTGTATCTTTTCTCTGGCATGAGAAACTGAAGAGGTAAATGAGTACTAGAATATATGGTAGATATTGTGAAATAGAGGGAAATGGGGTATAGGGTTAACAAGGGGAAGAAAAAATATGAAGGTAATTAAAAAAGGGAAACAAACTTATGTGTATAGGTGTAGAGGTTGTAGGACGGGTGGAGGAATGGAAAAAAATTGAGAATTAAATTGTGTCATATACTAGTACAAATTCTCAATATTGTGTGTGATCATGATGTGTATATGTAATGTACCAATAAAGATTCAAATTTAAAAAATATATATATAATTCATATTTTATTTTCCTGTTAAGTACACAATGTTCAATACATAAAACTCATAAAATTAAAGTAATTCATCAATAGAAATACTTCTAAAAATAAACACAAGCGTAATACCTCCTTCAAATGTACCTTTCAAAAACTTTACCATGATGCCCCTGGCCACTGGTGAATGACTAAAAACTTTGCTAATAAGATCAGGAAGAAAGCAGAGATATTTGTTCATGCCCATCACTCACAACTATACTAGAAATTCTCATAAGGGGAGTTAGAAAGAAAAGAAACAAATGATTATCAAATTCGAGAGAAAAAATTAAAACTATCTCAATACCATTGATCTTATTATAGAAAACCTTAATGATTGCACAAAAAAACAAAAACTATTAGAGATAACACACAAATTGAGCAAAACTTGAGGTTACAAGAGCAACATGTAAGTTAGTTGTATTTGAATATTTAAGCAATAAGAAAGAAGATGGTAAATTAAAGCACAGCCTGGGTAATTTAACGAGACCTTTTCTATTATGGCTTGTATCTAGATGTCACCACCAAAGCCTCACGAGGTAATAGGGCTTTTCAGAGGTAGCTAAATGTGTAATCCTGGGATTAAAAATGTGTTGGTGGGTTGATTCAAAGAATAAGGGTGTCCCACTCAGCATATGAGTGCTATCTACTGTGAGTGAAGGCAGGTAGCTTGGATACAATATAAGGGACATTTGAAAAAAAAGAGACCATTATTACTTGCTGCTTATTACTTCACTGCTTTGCTACCTTCTGCTCACCATAAACTCTTTCTCCTCTGTTACGCCACCCTGGAGCCAGCCAACTATGAACTGAAACCCTACAAACTGTGACCTACAATAAACCTTTCCTTTTTATCTTTGAGTGTTGGTATTTTGTCTCAGCAATGAGAAAAGTAACTAAGACACTATCTTAAAATAAAAAACAGTGATGTACACTTGTAATCCCTAGCACTCAGGCAGCTGACATGAGGATCACCATGAGTTCAAGGCCAGCCTAAGCTATATAATGAGTTCAAGTCCAGGTTGGACTGTATAGCAAGACTGTGTCTCCAAAAAATGTAAAATTAAGAAAATAAAAATAAAAAGCAATTTAAAAAAACAGGGCCAGGGATGTAGGTCAGTGTAAAGTCACTGGATTCAATCTGTACTACCAAGAAAAAAAAAGATATACAAAGACCAATAAATACATGAAATAGTATGTAATATCATAGGCATCAGGGAAACACAAAATAAAGACATAATGAGATACAATTTCACACCCATCACACCAGAAAAAGTAGCACCAAATGTCTCCTACATTGCCGGTATTAGTATAAACCAATTTAGCTAATTTGGAAAAATAGTAAAGACTACATATGCTATGATCCAACCATTCTACTCTTAGCTATTATCCAAAAAAATGAAAATATGTCCACAAAGATTTAATAGGAATATTCAAACCAATTTTATGCATAATAGCCAAAAACTAGAAACCCCTTTGGCATTTATTGGTAGTAGAGTAGACAGACATATTTCATAAAATGGAACACTAAGCTGGGGATGATTGCACATGCCTGTAATCCTACTCTGGGTGGCTGAAGCAGGAAGACCACGAGTTCTAAATCACCCTGAGCAATATAGGGGCTCAATGAGATCCTGTTAAAATAAAAATTTAAAAAGATCTGGGGATGTATCTCAGTGCAAAAACCCTAAGTTTTAATCCCCAGTACTGTAAAAATAAACAAAACTTAAAATAGAAAATGACAGGCCAGAGATTTGGCTCAGTAGTTCCGGTGCCTGCCTCCCAAAAGTAAGGTCCTGAGTTTGATCCCCAGTAACCACATATAACAATGCTGGGCGTGGTGGCTCACACCTGTAATCCCAGCACTCGGGAGGCAGAGACAGGAGGATTGCTGAGTTCGAGGCTTGCCTGGGCTACATAGTGAGCTCAGGGCCATCCTCAACTACAACGTGAGACACCGTCTCATAAAAAAAAAAAAATGACACTGCAGTGAAAGAGCTATTGACACATACAACATGGCTGAATCTCAAAAACATATTCAATGAGAGCTTTTAAAAAGAATATACATATATTAAGGGGTGGGGGGGTGTGGGTGGGTAGGGATATGGGTAAAAATGAGAATTAACTTCTGTCATATACAAATTCCCCAATGTTGAGTGTGATTGTGAACTATATATAAAATGTACCAATAAAGAATTCAATTAATTAAAAAAGAATATACATGTATTATGTGATTCTGTTGATATAAATGTTTTGAACACGCATTAGTAGTCTGTGAATTAAAAAAGCAACAGCAGCTGAAAATGGCATTCATTAGTGAGGGGCACAAGGGAGCTTTCTCGAGTAACAGCAATGCTCTGCATCAGATGAGCAAGCTGCACCCTTGAGGACACAGCTGAATATGCAGCAGAGGTGATATAACCCACAAAAACCTAAAATCAATACTATTTAGCCTTTTATTAAAAAAGCTTGTCAACCACTGTGGTATATCCAGATGATGGTTTGGGTAGCATAAGTACAAACATTTGTTATAACCCCATGACTTAACTATACATTTCATGTACATAAATTTAAAGTAAAAACACAAGGAAACATTGAATTCTAGAAAAGGATATGTCTTCTGAACTATTTATAGATGAAGAATACTGATGTCAGTATTGAAATAGATCAGAAAAGATGGATTAATAAAGAGATAAAAGGGTAAGTAAATACACATAATAGAACAAATATAGCAAGAGTGTAGAATCTAGGTGTCAGATACAATATAAATGTGTTCATGCCATAATATCCTTCAACTATACTGTATTTTATGACATTTAAAAAAAATAAGACCCATGCATTTAGCTCAGTGGAGCCATGCCTGCCTTGCAAGCTCAAGGTTCTAAGTTTGATCCCCAGTACCAGTGAAAAAAAAAAGATGCTGGAGGAAAACTTTGATTAGATAAGGAAAATGTGCAATGTAATTGAAATATATAATTAATGTTTAAATTTTAAAAATTTATTACAGTAGGGCCGGAGGATTAGCTCAGTGCTTCCGACGCCTGCCTCGCAAGCGCAAGGTCCTGAGTTTGATCCCCGGTAACCACATACAATGCTGGGAGTGGAGATTCACGCCCACCAGCCATTAATACCACATACCACAGTGCTAGGCGTGGTGGCTCACGCCTGTAATCCCAGCACTCAAGAGGCAGAGACAGGTGGATTGCTGAGTTCGAGGCTTGCCTGGACTACACAGTGAGCTCAGAGCCAGCCTGAACTACAAAGCGAGACCCTGTCTCAAAAAAAAAAAAATTATTACAGTAAAAGACACATTGCCAGTATTTCTCAATACTCCACCCTCACTTCAATTATTCTTGCAACTTTCTGAAGCAGTCATAGAAGTCATCTTTCGTGAGTGTCTTTATGAGATGTGATCAAAAATATGGTAAATGGGGCCAGAGATTTAGCTCAGTGGTTCCAGGACCTGGTAGCAAGCGCAAGGTCCCTGGTTTGATTCCTTGTAACTACATATAACAATACTGGGTGTGGTGACTCACGCCCACCAGCAATCAGTACCACAAACCACAATGCTGGGTATGGTGGCTCAGGCCTGTAATCCCAGCACTTGGGAGGCAGAGGCAGGAGGATTGCTGAGTTCGAGGCTTGCCTGGGCTACATAATGAGCTCAGGGTCAGCCTGAACTACAAAGTGAGACCCTGTCTCAAAAAATAAAGTAAATGATGTCAAATGCCATCCAACAGAAAGGCAGGTAGGTTCATGAAAACATTACCATGTGTCATATCCACCTTATTAACTGGCAATGTGCAACTTCTGGCCCTTCCCCAAAGTCAAAATAACCATGAAAGGCAAACATTTTGAATTAATTTAGGACATCAAGGCAACCACAACAGCACAACTAAAGAATCTCACAAAAGAAAACTTCAGCTTCAGGAAGTGGTAAGAACAATGGAATAACTGCTTTCAAAGTAAGAAGTATTTTGAGTAGTATTAATGGCAATATGTATTTTACTGTAATAAACATAAACATTTTGAACATTCACTGTGTTTTCAATTATACTCTAATTATAACACATGGAAACAACCCAAAGAAATGATTATTCCTAGCCTAAATGTTTTGTAAAACTCTTTATTCTTTTTTTTTTTTTTGAGACAGGGTCTCACTTTGTAGTTCAGGCTGGCCCTGAGCTCACTATGTAGCCTAGGAATGCCTAGAACTTGGCAATCCTCCTGCCTCTGCCTCCTGAGTGCTAGGATTACAAGCATGAGCCACCACAGGAAGCAATGTGATGTGTGGTATTGACTGCTGAGTCACCACGCCTGGAATGTGGTTACCTGGGATCAAACTCAGGACCTTAAGCTTGCAAGGAAATGACTGGAACCAATGAGCTAAATCCCTGGCAGCATAAATTAATTTTTATAGTGGCTACTGCCTGGGTAACTGCCCAATGACATAAGGGATTCTTTTTTTTTTTTTTTTTT
>PVIC010043892.1:0-15219 GCA_004025085.1 Thryonomys swinderianus
GGGGCTGGGCACGTCTCACAGCCCCTCTGGGCTTTTCTAAAGACCCACCTCTACCATATCATTTCTCTGGTACGAGAAACTGAGGTGTAAATGAGTTCTAAAATGTACACTAGGTAGTGTGAAACAGGAAGAAAATGTTCCAAAGGAAAAGAAGGGTAGGGACTAGTATAAAAGGGAGAGAAAAATTTGATGATTAAAAAAAGGAAACAAAGCTTATGTACATGGTGGTGGGGGATGTAGGGAAGACAGGAGAATGGGAAAAAATAAGAATCAAGATGTGTCATGTACTGGTATAAACCCTCAATGTTGAATGTGACTATAATGTATGTATAAAATGTACCAATACAATTTAAAAAAAAGACTCACCTCTACAAGATTCACCAAGTGCAAGAAAAATTCCTGGGCATCTTGTTGTCTGTTGGAGGAGAATTCTGGGTGGCTCTTGCTGACAAAGGCCTTAAACATGCGAGGAGAGATCCCATTCTGTTGAGGCTGAAGTATAAAGATAAAATAGTCTCACAGGACCCTCATATACATTAAGAGCCCAGGTAGGGAGCAGAGCCAGGCTTACCATAAACCCCACTTCTCAGAGGAAAACAGTGACACCAAGAAATGGTAGCTAAGTTTCCCTGAGGTTCAGCCCGGCCCAGGCCCTGCACCAGGAACAGGGCAGGACTCTTCCGGTGCACTCAAAGCCAGGCACAGTAGGGAGAAACACTCTGCTTTCTAAAGACAGTGCCGAGACCCATGCTCGCGGGACCTGTTACTTGGTGGCCAGACTGACCGGTCCCAACCCATGTCAGCCCCCACCAGAGACAGGCTCTGATGGAGGGGGCAGTGTACAAGGAGCTGCGGGCAGGCTGTAGGCTTTGACCCCACCCGGAGAAGCAGGAAATGGCTGTAGCTGCTAGGACAGCACCACGGGAAGAGCAGCAGCAGGGGCAACTCTGGCAAAGCAAATTGCTGAATTTCCCTGGGGAGCAGGGTAGCTCAGAACGCAGCCACATCCCCCTGAACAGGACTCCAGACACGCAGGTGGGCCGTCGGCCAGACAACAAGGCCTAGGACCAGACCTAGCATGGAAGTCTATGAAGGTCGGCACGACAGGGCATCAGGGAATGATCCTTGTGAGGTCTCTGCGGTGGCAGGTGAGGCGGGAGCCAGGAGCAGCTCTCAAGGACCAGAAATGTGCCCCACAAGAAGCCACCCACGGCACGAGCCGTGTGGCAGCCGAGAGGGAGCCGCACAATACTATCTACACACAAGGACTCTGCCTGCTTCTCTGTCTCTCCTCTTGACCTCAACTCTGCAGGAGTCGGAAGGAGAGAGGAGGAGGCAGAGAAGTGGAGTCAGAACGACAGTAGCAGTACACGTATATTAAGCAAAGGCCAGAAAATACCGACGCCAGTCCCTCTGCTTTGCTGTCCTCTGCCTCCAGGAATGGGGGGAAGGGAAACACTTTAAAATGCCTTGCGGGGAGATGGACTTTTTAGTACTGGCAAACTACAGACAACAGCTGGAGAGAGAACTTCCCTGCGATGCTCAGAGGCAGAGCGTGGGGAGAGTCCGCAGCACTGCCGGCGGCAGGTACGCAGGCAAGCGCCCGGCCCCAGCCATTTCCTGAGTGTCCTTCCTCACCCGAGGGCAGCCCACCTAATAACAGCGACGCCTGTTACCTCATGAACACAATAACCCTAGGAAGCCGGCAACCTGTTTGTCTGCGTGTAGGAAAATCAAGACCAGGACAAGTGGCAGATCAGTCTTTCAACTCAAAGGGGTCTTAATGGCTAGGCTGTCACGGAGCTAGAAAAGAAGACACAAGGGGACTCCAGGTTCAGCTCAGGCGCCAGCTCCTGCTGTCCATAGGGAAAACAGACTCCTCTGCCTCACGGAAGCAAACCTCCCTGTCAAGCCAAAGAGGCAACTCCTGTCTTCTCCTCTCCGGACACGCTGTGGCTGCGGCTTGTATACTCTTGAGAAAACCTCCACCTGCTCAGCAGGCCACATACATTCCTCTTCTGACATCCATCCGGGCATCACGTCACTCACGGCATCGACCACCCTCCACTCGGATTTCCAGCTGCCCAGCCTGACCGCGTTGCTCCACAGGCCGAGGCACAGCCCACGCTCCTGAGTCATCACGGGCAGCGGGTCACCGCCTACGGCCTGGACTCCACCCCAGGCTTGCAGACTCACAGTCAGATGCAACAGGCGATGAGAAGGTTCTTTTATCTATCTCCCTGTGGCTGCAAGGCACACTGACACAGAGCAATCACTTCTCATCTTGACCCAAGGGCTTTTCCTGCCTTGCTGAAAGCATGTCTGGCTTAATTTTCTAGAACTTACTAACCATGTACTTTATGCACAGCACAGGAGCGTACACATGTGTCACAGGAGTGACACATACACATAACTACAGTAAACGTTAGGGAACACTACAGAGGACCAAGACGGTGCCGGAAGCCCTTGTAGAAAGCTCCAGAGTGGCATCATTTGGACATGTGAGGTCTTGAAATCTGTCCATAACAGACCATGATACACAGACAGCTTTCAGTGCTACATGAAGCCCAGTGAACACCTGATCTAATTAATTTTACTACCTGTATACACATCTCCCAAAAACTAAAACCTAAAACTTTCTTCACTAGCAATTCCAGTGTTTATCTACATGGTATCCACTGACACAGCATGTAATAATGATGCCTTGTCTTTACATAACAGCTGACACACAGCATTCATTCATCAAATGTTTACTGAGTGCAATAAAATGGCAGGCAATATTCTAGATCCCTAGACAAACAGTAGGGGTAGGCACAGTTCTTAACATTTTATGTGAGTATTTGGATTAAATGACCCCACCCCATTAGGAGATGATGATTCCTTTTATCTGTATTTGACAGGAGAAAATGAGCCACAGATGCATTAAGGAACTGGCACGGTCACCTCTCTCTACAACTCTTTACTATTGTTGCTCATGACACACAGCGTAGCTCTCATCACCAAGCCCATCCTACTGGTTGCTAGAAAGAGAAGACAGGATGGCTTAGACTCTGCATAACCCTTCTTCAAACCCAGGAGCCAACACTGCAGGCCATTCCAGTCATTATTTCTCCCTTCTCAACAGGATGGAAGCACTACTAGAAATAAATCTTTCCCAGTCACACACTTTCTGTCCAGGCTTTCGTGCAGGAGTACGTTCACCTCCGCCAATGCTGGTGTTATTTCTTGCAGCCTTGATTCAATTTTGGTGTGGCTGCTGGTCCCTAATGCGCCAGAAGTCCAACAAGTCAGTACATTCTAAAGAGCTGGCTGTTGTCTACACCACTGTGAGCTGTACAATTGCAACAGGGACCGTGGTGACAAACACCAGAAACAGTACCATATTTGGCCTAGACTTATTCATTCCCTCCCACACCTCATCTCCTTTGGGCCCATTTCAATTCTTTGTCTTCTCTTAACTGACTGTTCTTGCTACTGCTGTTCACTATAGCGATTGCTCGAGCTACTGCTTGTGCACTGTTGATCACCTGGAAGTTATTTGCAAGAGCTTCCTAACAAGAGGGATGCTACCCTTTCCCCTGCATCATGCTGCAGACCAGCATGAGCTGAGCATTTCAACTCAAACTCACCCACTCCACGCTCAACACCCAGACCATCAGGTGCCCCGCCTGCCCACACCACTGTATCCCTGACTGAGGAGAGGAAGGTCTTGCTAGTTCCCATGCTCAGCTATGGTTATGTTCAACGCACATCTGCATATTACAAAGCCAGGCTCTAAAAAGGTTGAGCCTGAAACTAATAAAGCCTCTGGATCTAACGAGCTTATGAAAACACAAATGAACAATACTTCCACGAAGAAGTCTTTAGAGCAATTTTAGGGCCAATAATCCAGCTCCTTCAATAAATTAAGAGTTTGCAAAAAGAAAGGGAGTGGGACTTTAGAAAGTACCATTGATGCTGCAGGGAAAAAAAATCTGAATATGGACTGGGCACTAGATGACCCTGAAGAATGAATGTTAATACTGTTGGTATGCTTTCAGCATTTCAAATGATTTTCAGCATGGCACTTTTGTTAGATGAAAAAAAGAATATATTATAATTACAAGAAGATACTAAATATTTTCAGAGTAAAAGGAAGATGTATGGATTTTTTTGTTTTGGTTTGGTTTGGTTTTGGGGTTTTTTTTTTTGAGACAGGGTCTCACTTTGTAGTTCAGGCTGGCTCTGAGCTCACTGTGTAGCCCAGGCAAACCTCGAACTCAGCAATCCTCCTGCCTCTGCCTCCCAAGTGCTGGGATGACAGGCGTGAGCACCACGCCCAGCACTGTGGTTTGTGGTATTGATTGCTGGTGGGCGTGACTCACCACACCCAGCATTGCATGTCCTTACTGGGATCGAACTCAGGACCTTGCGCTTGTGAGGCAGGCGCTGGAACCACTGAGCTAAATCTCTGGCCCTATATGGAATTTTTTTATTAAAATAATGCAGAAAGGGAAAGGGGAAGAAGGGAAGGAAAGGAGGAAAAGAAAAATGAAAAGGGAAAGGGAGAGTTTACTTTAGAGAGAGAGTGATGGAACCAGATGGGCAGAATAGTGATAATTGAAACTGCATAGTAGGTACATGGGGGTTCATTACACTTACTCTCTACTTCTATGTATATATGCAAATTTCAATAATTGTTTAAAGGTCAGGCTCTGAGTAAGACATTTCCTTAAAAGCCAAACTAAAAACCAAGGAGTCGACTTGGACAATGCAGTTTCCTATTGGACAGTGAGTCAGTGACATCACTGGAGGCTCCTTTGTGGGTCTAACGTA
Organism: Thryonomys swinderianus; assembly: GCA_004025085.1. Classification (NCBI taxonomy): domain Eukaryota; kingdom Metazoa; phylum Chordata; class Mammalia; order Rodentia; family Thryonomyidae; genus Thryonomys; species Thryonomys swinderianus. The sequence goes on from PVIC010043892.1 coordinate 4,816, forward strand.
CAAGATGAAATTGAGGCTAAAGGGGGCAGAAGTCATATGTGTTTTCAGGGAGTAAATGCTCTCAGGGCCAAGCTGGCTTTGGGCACAATAGTTTGAACCGCTCACTTTCAAACAGGGAGCCCCAAAGAATCTTCAAAACTGCAACCACCTAGAGAGCCTGTCACATTAATAGGATACTGTACTTACTTTCTCCATCAGCAATTGCAAAACAGATTAGCTAAAATTAGAGAGAGGACTACGGTGTTCAGAATCTCTCCCCCAAATGCTTCCACAGCACTTTCTGTTTAACCCAGGCTCCAGGAAGACAGCCAGACACAGTCTACTCATATTCCCCAGAGCCTAAATCTTTCATTAATAAGCAAGCAGTAAGATCAAGGCTTTCTACACATTATAGCAACACTTATGGGAGATACTTGTAAGACTATAGGAAGAAAAGAAAGATATATACATCCCAGTCTTTCGCCAAAACACAGATTATGTGGTTTGTGGATTTAAACTTTAAAGCTTGGCCCACGGACCACTAGTTCCTACCCCAAGTCCAACCCCCAAATCTCTCAAGCTATCAGTCATCTTCTAACCCGGGAGGACAGGTTAATGAAGACAAAGCTCTTATATTTAGAGCTAAAGTTATATCAGCACACAGAGAACACTGGCTATCTTATGTTGGTAAGTTAAGACCAGCAGTTATGTGTCAAGGATTATTTAGATGGGAAATCAAATAAACTATCCATAAACACAGTTTACTCAGAGAATACAATTATTTAACACGTTTCCTTCAGAAGGAGAAACAGCTTACAGAGTACTCAATTTCAAAATTTTTGAATATTTGAAAGTACTGCCTTAATATGCTTACAAAAATCAGGATTTTTTTTTTCTCCTCTGATTTGGTGTTTCACCATACTACCCAGGTTAACCTTGAATTTCTGAGTTTAAGCAATTCTCCAACCTCAGAATAAAAATGTACTTTTAGAATGTGAAAATTTTTCCTACTATAAATACAAATTAATCTTACAGATTAATTCAACAGGGCTGGGTGTGTAGCTCAGGAGTATAGCACCTGCGTAGCCAAAACCAGGTCCTCAGACTGAACCCAAAAAAAAACAAAATAAATGCACCCAAAAGACAGAAATGACCAAGCCCAAAACAAATTCTGAAAGTCTTTTTTATAGATGAAAGTCTATATTAAGCAAGCATATATTTAATGAGAATTAAGTTATGTCATAAACTGGTACAAATTCTCAATATGGAGTATAACTGTGATGTGTCTATATAATGCACCAATAAATTAAATTTTTAAAAAAACTACATTTCACCTCACACTGCAGCAGACCAAATACACAAGAGTATAATCTAGAAATGACCCAAGATACAAGATAGAGGTTGCAGAAAGACAAAATTAGAAACATGCTATTGAGCTCTTTGTAAACTAAACACACCCCTTTTGCCACCCACCACTACCACCCTGGAACAAGCCATGGAAGAACTCAGAACAGAGCAAGGGACAGCAATCAGAAGGGCAGGCTCCGGAGCCAGGCGGCATGACGTGGTGCTCAGCTCTGATACTCAGCAGCTCCGTAAGGTTAGACAACTTTTCCGCATCAGTTCATGGAGAAGAGGAGCCCTTTTTTTACACGCATGGTGTGAGGCTAGTTATTAGTTCTGTCAGTGGTGGTGGCCTTGTGAAAAGCTCCCTCTGTCAGATCCTCTGACCCACATCTCACACACTCTCCCCCAGCACTCCCATAAATTACTCCTTTTCTGCTTCAGTGCATCTTCTTTCTTCTCATGGGGCCTTTTGGGCTCATATACAAATCACAAATACCAGAGGCCTGGGACATGACCTCTTGATACCTGAGAGAAGAAAGATTCTCACATCGGTTCCTTTGCCACCACTTGCCACTGAATATCCTGATGTCTCAAAAGGTAATTTCCCACAGTGCCCAAGGGAGTAGAGATTTCTCCTGTCTGTTGGAGCAACAGTTTAAAACACACACATCCAGGGCCACAAAAGAAACGATACAGTCAATTCAAGATCTGTTTTAAATATTGAAGGAATGGACTGATGCTTGTACCAATGATTGACTGGTCCATTTCCATTTCTCCCCTACTGGATGGGCCTCCCTAACACCTCGAAGATGTAAATCATCTACTGATCACATTTAGGACTCTTTATTTTCACTGGGGATTTAATCCAGGATCTGTACAACCCTTTTTTATTTTTTATTTTGAGACTAGGTCTACATTATTTGAGCCAAGGCTGGGCTCAAACTGGCAGCCCTCCTGTCTCAGCCTCCAACAGTCAGGACTCTTTCTTCAAGATCATGAGGCCTCAAAGCTGGGAAGGATTTTATAAGTCATTTAGACCAAAGTTCACAAATACCCAGAATACCAACCAGGTCACAAGTCACAAAAGCACTGACCAGCAGTGACTGCCACAGGGCTCCAGCTGCCAATGCATGACTGAGACTCTCAGGGGTCTGAGTACTTGAAAGACACTGGAAACTCAGACTTTACGTGCGAGCCAAGCAAGGCACACTTATGGGACAGACGTGGCCCAACGGCTACCGGGGCACACACTTCGACCCAGAACAAGCGGAGCTCCCCGCCCGGGAGCCCAGCCCCCCGAGGTACACAGAGACACTGCCTGGCAGCTGGGGGATGCAAAGAGGAGGAGAGCCAAAGGCTCCAGAAGGGCACTTCTGTAGAGTAAATACACAGTATGCCCAGCTCACATGGGAGCTATTTTTTTCTCCAGTAGAAAAAGACATCACAACACTAACAAAAACAAACTTTACTCCCAATCACTGCTAAAATGATGATTCTGCATTTTCATATTTCTTGAAAGCAGTCAAGCAAGCCAAGTCAAAGCAGCCAAGGAGGAGATTCCAAAAGCATGACAATAATCATGTAACAGGGCCAGAGATTTAGCTCGGAGCCTGCCTTACAAGAGCAAGGTCCTGAGTTTGATCCCTGATACCAGAAAAAAAAATTTGTTTAAATCACATACACAGACTTTATCATCATTAGAAAGCACACACCATAAAAAAATTCATCCTCATCACCTCAACCCAACCCACCGTGCCAGGCCAACATTGAGATGGACTGCTCCACGCCTTGCCAGCCTAGCTCTGCAATCAAGGGGGCACCAGGCTCCTGATGAACACCCGGGATAAACACAATCAAAACAAAGATTTGGACCACACTTTTCCCTCAGGCTCACAGAAGTTCAGGACAGAAGAAGCCCACACACTGCCCACCCCAACCCTCATCTCCAACACTATACCCCAGGTGAGGGGCTCCACACTCTAGGGACCTTTTACCTTCCAAGGTGATTCCAGAACCTAAATTCTTCCATCCCACAGCCCTGATCTCCTGGGTTTAGCACTTACGATCTGTTCCTCCTCTCTGTCTTCTCTGTGACCTAGTTCCCCACTAAACTTTTCTTCTCTCATTCACTTCCATGTCCACCCACAACCAGCTTTTTTTTTTTAACTTTTTGAGACCGGGTCTTGCTTTGTAGTTCAGGCTGGCCTTGAACTCATACCAAGCCTCCTGCCTCTGCCTTCCAAGTGCTGGAATTACAGGCATGAGCCACCATACCCTGCTACAACCAGTTAATTTTACATGAACAAAAGTATGCTTGCTTTTGACGCTTCCTGCTGGTCTGTGGGTATTGGTTAAGGATAAACTGCCTCAGAATGGAAGGCCAAATACTTCAGAACAGGACTGAATTAGCTTACACACTAAGTCAAGAACTACTCAGTGTGTTCCCAGGAAAAGATGTTCCAAAGAAACAGTGGATTAAGTCACTGATGGTTCATTGCTAATGGACCAGTAGGAAGTGGAGACTGCTGGAGGAGGTGGTCACTGGGGGCACGTATTGGAGGGCATACCTCTCCCTCTGGCTCTTCCCTATCTCTCTCTCTCTCTCCCCCTCTCTCTGTCTCTCTCTTTCTCTCTCTCTCTCTGTCTCTCTCTCTCTCTGTCTCTCTCTCTCTGTCTCTTTCTCTGCTTCTTGGTCACCACAGATTGAACAGCTTTCCTCTGCCATGCCCTCTGCCAAGGACTGAACCCCCCAAAACCGTAAACCAACATCAACCTCTCTTTTAATTTGTGGGTGTTGGGTCTTTTGTTCTAGCAACAGGAATGTATGTATGTTCCACTCAAGACATCTGCAGTAGTGGGAGCAGAGGGTGCCAAATACAGCCATGTAAACATGCACTGCACAATGCCCAGAGCACCATTCAGAAAGACCAGGCTATAAGCACTGCCATCGGCACTTGTGCACAGAATGGCTCAAGGAGGGGCCTGCTGGGGGACCTCAGGCCTGATTGTTAGGCAATCAGCCTCTCTTCCAATTATTCTGTCAATTTATAGAGATCAGCTAACTAACTTGCTCCTGCATGAGTGTGTTTAAAAATCATGTGGCCGCTTCTCAAAATCAGGATCACACAACCCTCCCTAGAAACTGTGACTCCTCAGCTCCAGGGAGGCCCCAGGAACCTGAGTGTTGTTTAATAACCAGCCTTTTGAGAAACCACAGCAACCAAACCTGAAGCTGAAGAGAAGTGAGATCCTGAGAGGACCAAGATTACATTACCAAGGGAGAAGTGTTTATATTTTACAACAATTTCCTTCTGCCCCATTCCTTTTCTCTTATAATTGCTTCTGAAAATCAAGTTTAACTAGGGCATGTACCTGGCAGTGGAGCGTGTCACTAGGACCCCTAACCCTGGTTCTCCTTCTCATGATTCTTAGGAGCCCAAAGACAGACACGGCTCACTCGGAAGGTAAATAGCTATTCTCACAGCCCACTAGAGGTACAGCACCTTCAGCAAGGCTCAGGATACCCCCTGCACATCAGAGCATGGCAGCCCTGGGACACGTACCTTGTGCTCCTCCTTCATCACTTGCTCGATGAGCTCAGACTTCCCCGGAGGTCTTGAATACTGGCCTGAGAGAAGGCCATGGCCTAACTTAGTCCTGCCAGGAGGGAGACACGAAAAACAAGAAGGTCATTTTGGTCTACCTGCAGAGAGAAGGAAATTACCTATGAATTCCATTAAGTACAGCCACTGTGAGATGAAACATTTCAACTTGATCACTCAAATTATTTATTTGAGTTTTACGCGTTCCATTTTCAAATTTTCCTCAATACTTTATAATTTTCTTAATTTTGTTTTTAGACTGCTTTAGCAGAAACACAGAAAATGAAGATCAAAACATGAACTGCCTTTAATCCTGCCACCCAGCAATAACTACTACGAATGTCCCTTTGGATAATGTTATTTTAAACAATATAACCGGGCACTTACATCTGTGTGTTGAAATCTTGTGTTGGATCTAAAGGCGAGTAGTCAAATATTCTTGGAAGATTTCCTACATACCTACGAAATGAGAAGTGACAGTCAAAGCAGAGTGTGATAGTTAAGCAACTATCCACTTGACCATCTCAGGGTCAGTCTCCCCAGAGGATCAGCCAAGGACAATTCTGAGCAGGTCATGGAGATGTGACCTCGAGGTCTCTTTCTGGCCCTTTACTCTCTAGCACTGCTCCCTTGCTCCAATCCCTAGACACCATGGCCTAGACACCATTATCCCAGCTTGTCCTTCTGCCATGACATTTCCTTCAAGCCTTCCAATTACAGCATGAACCCGAAAAACCATGAGACAAATAAACCTCTCCCTTAAAACACAGGCACCAGGACATTCTCCTCCAGCAGTGGGGAAGCTAATATGCAGAGAAACTAAGAGAAAAGCAAAGCTGAAACAATCCTTCTCAAGGAATGCTCCTGCCGGTCAAAATCAAGCCATCAACCTGAGGAAGAGCTTTTCCTGAGGTCAACCTTCCACCACCAAACTCATAGCCATCCTGAAATGTTAACCCTCTGTCACAGAACCTCAACACTGGCCTCAAGTCACAATCACACAGAGGCACTTCAAGGTGTTCCAATTTCTAATTTGTTGTGTTTTGGAATTAGAATTCTTTCAAAGTTTCCCCTGTGCGATTCTAACAGGTCACCAGAGTCAAGAACACCATTTTTTGCTCCCACCATCATTCAAATGCAAAAGGTAAAGGGAGTAACAATTTCTCCAAACTTCAGTCAGGCTCCTCTGAATACTCTGAATATGTGGCCTTACTATCCTTGTAAGAATCTGTTCTGAGTGAGAATCCTGCTATGTCAGTTGAGTGCAGATCCCCATCTTTGTGTCTGACTGGCCCTCAGCAACGTTCCTATCAGAACAGTTTAGCTCAACTTCCATGTTTCCTCTTGGTAAAGTTCCATCCAGTGCCCTCCACTCTGCTGCTTGGGGATTAACATGTACATGTCCTCTCTAGAGATAGAGTTGAGTTCAGTCTGTCTAATTCACTGCAAGACCTTGGTGCTGTGGTTCCTGCACTTACTGTCACGACCTTCATTGTACAAATCTTACCATGTAATCAAGTGCTTGGAAAATTTGTCCTTTAAAATCATGAAGTGTCCAATAATCTCAAAATGGAAAATAACGTTAGAAGCACTGACGACTACCTTTTCCTGAGGGTTTCTTACAGTAGCAAGTACAATCATTATTACAGTCATCAAAGGGTGGGATTGTTATTACCATTATTCCATTTGAAAGCTGAGGAGTCGGGGGTACAAATTCACTGAGCCACTTCTAAAGTCACCCAGGAGCCCCCCCAAAGGCCCTGAACCACTGGTTCTAACTCACTGGCTGAACCTGCAGTACACAGTCCCTCCTCCTGCTGGGCTCACCTGGAGAGGACAGTGCTACCTTCACATCCTAACGCACAATCATTCCTCTCACTGCCTCAGGCACCACCGGACTCACGCCCTCCTCACCCCACACTGTGTGCTCCCTCTTCCCACTTCAGATTCTGACTCCCTGAGCCTGGAAAGAACAATTCAGAATCAAATCCCTCTCACCTGCTTACTTCTGTGACCTCCTCTGCCACCTCTCTTCCCCTGCCCACAAGCCCCTGGCCATTTGCCCCTCCTGCTGCTGTAGGACATTCCAAGCTCACTCCTGCTTCAAGGCCAGGCCATCTGCTATCTCTTCACAGATGCTTGCTCGCTGAGTCCTTTTCAGGTCTGCGGAAAGTCACTCCCCTAGACTCAGCCAAAACAAAAGCAGACACCCCACCCTTCCTAACTCCATATCGCTTAAGAAGGCTGATCTTCTTAGCTTCATGTGCATCACTATTTGCAATTAAGCAATTTATTTCCCCTCTTGTTTATTATGTATCTCATTAGGTTTCATTCTAGATTGCAATCTCCATGGAGACAGAGACTTTGTGCATTTAAACCACTGGGTCTCCAGCACTAGGATAGCACCTGACACAAGAAACATTCGATGCATACTTGTTAAATGAATACATTCATATCATGTAACCATAAAACAAATCTGCCTAAGTGACCACCAATAAACAAACAGAAAAAGCACTATGTTTTAATGGTTTGAATGTGTGCTCTCTAAAGCTATGTATTTTCATTCCCAGCCTTTTCACAAAGTAGTGGAATCTTTAGGAGGTAAGGCCTAGTGGGAGGAAGTTGGAAGTGTAGGTCACTGAAATGCATCCTCAAAGAAGATTGTGAGATCCTGCAACTTTTCATTCTTTGTCTCCCATCTCCTCTCCCTCTTTCAATACCACCTGTGAGGTACATGGTCCTTCCATGCCACAAGTTACCTTCAAGATGAACTGTTCAATCACAGGTCCAAAACTATAGGGCTGGACACGGACTAAAACAAAACCGTGAATCAAACTAAACCTTTCTCTTTCTTAATTTGACTGTCTTTGGGCATTCTGTCACAGTGATAGAAAACTGACTAACAGAGCAGAAAGCCATGACATACTAGTAGTTAATAATGACCTTCAATTGGATCCCACAACTACTATAAATTTGTAGGTACCTCTGTCAACAAAGTCCCAAACTGTGTATCTACATCAAAGTTAACAGACCACAAATCCTAGAGTCAGTGCCATTCAAATGATTTTTGAATGTGTCACTTGGGCAACAAGGTCATCAGGAAATTTGCAAGAAACAGAGAGCCAAACAAGATAAGTCAAAATTTAGAGCTAAACTACTTAAGAGGCAGTGGTCATATAAGTGAATTTTTTATAATATACAGCAACAATGAACTAGTTCATCAGCTCTCCTATGACCCAATTTTTATTACATTTCAAAACATGATTTTTAAAAAAAAAATTTTTTAAACCTGACTAAACAAAACAAAACAACTCAGTGAGAAGATGCACAGCCGTGAAAAGGCTTGTGCTTGACACAAAACTGGTAGAGAATGTAGAGTTACAAGGGTAGATCTTTGCTGTCAGCAAAGTCCATTTTGCCAGCAGGTTATATTCCTTTTCTAACTGATAAGCAACATCTTCTGTTACAACAAAATTGCATTAAAATGCAAAGGTACCCCTAAGTAATTTTTTTTTTTTTTGAGACAGGGTCTCGCTTTGTAGTTCAGGCTGGCTCTGAGCTCACTATGTAGTCCAGGCAAGCCTCGAACTCAGCAATCCTCCCGTCTCTGCCTCCCGAGTGCTGGGATTACAGGCGTGCACCACCACGCCCGGCCCCCCAAGTAATTTTTTAAAACTATATAGCACACCAGCAGTTTGTAACCTAGTGTCCCACAATGAAAAAGATGTCACTTGGCTGCCTGACAACCCAGGCTACTTCTCATTCAATCTGCACACGAGTCTATCCAGATTGGATCCTCACCAAGCACTGTCTTCTCCTTTTGGGAGTCACTCCTCCTACTCACAAGACAGGGACACTGTCTGGAACTAATTCCTCTGAGCTGGCCCACGGGATGGGGGCGGGGCAGCTTGCAAACCAAGTATTTCAATTGAGGGATATCTGTTCCAAGAATGAATGAGAATGAATGTGAATAGTACACTGCTCACAGTGCATATATGGTGAATGTTTAAGAAGTCGAATATAAAAATTCAATAAAATAATAGAAAATTCTCAAACTCCTGAAACAAGACTAGAAAGATATTCAAATGTTAAATCCAAACCATAAACGCAATATACATTTTTTTCATTAAAGAAAAAATTCAGAAAGTTAATTCTTGATCTATCTGTAGCATATAAAAACAAAAAAAGTGTAACTGTAGCTCTTTAAAGCACTAAACATACTGTTGGACTTTGTAAGAAAAGAACAGAAGTTTCTTTCACTTTAGTTTAAAAGAAATAATAATCATACAAAACATTTACCAGGACATTCATTCAACATTTTCAAGAAAGATGTTGGAACGTGAGTCATACAAGTTGGAGTTACATTATCCCCCAGTCAAATGATAATAATACAAGTATGAGATCTGGGTAAGGACCTAAAAATAATATGGCACATGGTGCGCATCTTGGAAAAGGGCTTCCCATCTCGAGTTTGAAACTGCTCTTCCAATCCTGCCCAACACGTTCTGTCCTCCCACACATCTGACTCCCACACGTGTGTCCTCACGTGTCCTCTCTGACTGCCTTCCCTCCTTTTCTTTCATGGAACACATCGCATTTATACCCATGCAGTCATTCCTATGGGTGATTTACCTAGTGTCTGCTTCGTTGCGTGTCCCTGAGGGTGAGCACTGTCTCCTTCGTCTACTGCTGACCTGCACACACAGTGCTGTGCAGAACCCAACACGCTCTTCCTTGGTGGGTGAGAAAATGAAAAACAGACCTTCAACACTGACCGTATATTTTGGCCATTTATTTTAAAGCCAGAAAACAGCAAAAGAGAGGTTCAGTCTTCAGATACGAAGACAGGAAAGAAAAGCTTGCCTGGCATACTTTTGAGCGACCACTAGTTAAGATATTAGGACTTCAATTCCAGGTGAGTATAACACATGGCCCTGTGGTATTCACAGTGTGTTTTCTGCCCATCAAGCCGTCTCACACACCTGAATCGGGGCAGAAACTTCCCCAGCCTGCAGCACACCGGAGCAATCTTCTAAATGTAAGCAGTGGCTACCCATGAGAGCACCCACCACAGCCAGAGCTCGGCAACTCCCTCTTCTGAGCACAATACAAGGAGAAAAATGGCCACAACACAGCTCCTGTGCTGGCCGTGGGGAGAGGCAGGCAGCCTTGTACCACACCATGAGGAAGCCCCTTAAATCAGGGCCTCCAAAGTGCCCATGATGCAGGACCAGGTCTGTCTGACTCACGTCTGTGACACCTCTTTAAATGCCACCGAAATAAGTTAGTAGAAAAGAAAAATGCCACTTGTAAAAAAAAAAAAAAAAGGCAACACCAAATTGGTACTAAAATTTATAAGTGCTCAGTTTTAATTTCCATACTTATTTCTTCACAGAACTACATTCAACAGTTCACAAACTAGTCAAAGACCAGCATCCATCTGTGAATCACAATCGTGTGTGTGTGTGTGTGTGTG
>PVIC010043893.1:0-15230 GCA_004025085.1 Thryonomys swinderianus
AGACTGTAAGTTTCAAAAAGCTGAGAATTAGAAAAGAATGCAAAGATAGAGACATGAACAAAAGAATTGCAAGATAATTTCACTTAAGTTTGACCAGTAAACATGTATTATTTAAAATTTAGGTGTTTTTTGTGAAGTTTCTCACTTTTCAACTCAACTAGAACTTCTTGCCTGTCATTCTCCAAATTACCAAGGTCTCTTTCTTACTGTCTGGATATATTTCTTCCTTAGCTGTTAGTAGCCGAAGGGAACCACCCTTTCTAGGTCCATCTCATCTCTTGTCAAAACCTATGAGCTAATTCTAGTACATATATGCAAGAAATATACCATTTGGACACAAATGAGCCCCCACACAAACAATGTTAATATCAGCTTGCTAACTGATATCACAACAAAATTCAGTTGCTGTATAAAGCCACCCATTTCTACAAATCCTTGAGTGCATGTAAATTCATGTAACTTATACATTCCTGATTTCTGAGTATGTCTTGGAAATGTTTTTGCTCTGTTTGGGTTGAGCCCTTTGTTTTCTAGAAGTTCCGGTAGTAGCAATGGATTCCTTCCTATAAGAACTCTGTAAGAACTATTTGATGTGGTTTGATCTGCCTGCTTGTTATTCTATCCACTTTTTCCTTTCCAGTTACTGCAGCTGCCTTTGAACCCTCCCTGGGTACAGCTCTTTCTTAAACAAACTTGATTTGTTTGTTTTGGTGATAAATAATTAGCTTTTGCTGCTTTATATTTTGAGGTGAGCTATATGACAATATAATCTCAGTGCCTATTCTGCACCTTTTCCCAATTTAAAAGAAATAAAAGTTTAAAAACATACTGTGGGGTACAAAATCTGCATGTAATTGTTAGCTATTATCAGTCTAAATATAATTTCTAGTCTAACCCAGCAGTGTCAGACCTACAGCCTGAATGCTGCAGTGGCTATTTGTTATTATCAAAAGCTCTAAAAGGTTCACTCTCACTGCCCTAACCTATACATTTTTACCTTAAAGAAAACCTTCAAATAAGCTGTAAAAGTGATGTTTTATGCACCTTTCTGCTTGTTTGTTGGAGGCCTCCTTCCTTTCTTACTCTAAATATTGCCATCTTAATTGGATTTTATCTGTGTATTTGGACTGCTTTATTTCAAGTTAGATCTATGAAGGCTATTTTCTTGGGAGGTACATTTCGTGCTTAGGTGTTTTATTAATGCTAGGTAACTGGGAAAATCATATAAAAACATTGCTGTGTTTGAAAAATTAAGGCATTGCCAGTATGTTATTTTTCCTGCAGAAAACTTCACTGTGAGAAGTATCTTGGGGTATGTGTCAGGAAAAAAGAAAATCCTTGAAGGATCAGTAAATTTCTTTGTTGTTGATTAAGAGGAATTTTTTTCTTTTCCACTGTTGGGAAGCTCAGTGCCAACTTTTGATACTACTTGATAGCAACAGCAAATCCTTTTTGTTCATGTCTTATAAACAGATTCTATGCTAGAAAAAGAATGGATTTAGGGGCCAAGGATTTAGCTCAGTTGTTCCAGCATCTGCCTAGCAAGCACAAGGTCCCAAGTTCAATCCCTGGTAATCACGTACCACAATGTTGAGTGTGGTAACTCTTGCCCATCAGCAGTCAGTACCACACACCACAGTACTGGTCCTGGTGACTCACACCTATAATCCCAGTACTTGGGAGACAGAGGCAGGATTGCTGAATTTGAAGCTAGCCTGGGCTACATTGTGAGCTCAGGGCCAGCCTGCACTGCAAAGCAAAACCCTGTCTCAAAAAAAAATGGTTTAGTGGAAAGTAGAGATCAGGCATTTTGTAAGCACCTCTGTATGACTTCCTAAGGTAGGCCTAGTCAGCCCCTTCTAAGTTTACACATTTTTCTTTTACTAGAAAACACTGTGTGATGTGATCCTCATGGTCCAGGAGAGAAAGATACCTGCTCATCGTGTTGTCCTTGCTGCAGCCAGTCACTTTTTTAACTTAATGTTCACAAGTAAGTGTCTTCAGGTAAAACCTACTGTTATTTTACTCTATGAGAATTAGATGAGCTCTAGTATATATCATCTTTCCTCATTTTAAAGCACTGTAGAACTTAAGGCTATAGAACTTAGGCTCTTCAGTGAAGAAGAGAAGAGATGACTGCTCAAAACAAAAAAAATGTCCTATCATTAGAGATAAGGCTCAGTGTCTTTGGGGATGAAAAGATAGCTCTATTTGAAAACCCATGTTTTTTTTCCCTTTTTAACTTGAGGCAGATACATTTCATGACTGTATATCTAGCAGATTATACTAAAAAGAGAAGGTGAAAGATAAAATATAGTGGAAAAACCTTATATTTGGAGTTGAGAACTAAATTCATGTCCTGGTGCTTCTACATATTTCAATTTTATGGCCTTAATCAAATTTAATAATATATCTGCCTCCAATTTTCCCTTTGGAGTTCTAGGTACTCACCAGGATATTTAGGAGGAATGAAAGCTCAGCAAGCAACAGATAACTAGATGATTGGCATTCTTATAGGTTTATTCCAGCTATATCAACCATTTTGCTTATAACTGTAAGAATGATGCTAAACTATTTTAGGAATAGGGAGAAACTAAATCTAGTCGTCTCCTTAGTTAACATTCCCTGGAGTTTTCTGCTTCCTCAGTTAAATGTGAGGTGCTGCTGACACCATTTCTATCTCTTTTTATTTTAGCTAACATGCTTGAATCAAAATCTTTTGAAGTAGAACTCAAAGATGCTGAACCTGATATTATTGAACAGCTTGTGGAATTTGCTTATACTGCTAGGTAAGCCTAGGAGAATCATTTCTATTTTAGAGGAGTGGGCTCTGGTAGCAAAGCTTTGTTATAACAAATTTGTGTGCTCCAGGTTCTTCAGAACAAAAACTGTAAAGATGGAATTGGAGAGTCCTGTGCCATACAAGAGTACATTCTCTACTAATTTTTATTTTTTAAGCTCCATAGTATATCTTTTTTTATTTCTCTCCTTAAAGGTTAAAACCAAAAGCGGTTTCTTTTTGCAGCAAATATACATTAAAATAGAGTCTCTGTACAGTGGAGGGCTCTAGGTTCTAGCTTCCCCATGTCCCTGTGCCTCCCTGGCTAAACCCAAAAATAAATACAGTGTTATTGCTCTGCAGGGTGAAGAGGCAGTGCTTTCCTGACCCACTGAGGAGGCTAGGTGGGAGCTCATGGGGGCCCTGGCCACTCCAGGGGTCCAGGGGCTGGAGCCTGCTTGGAGTTTTGCTTTGAGGAGGGGCACTAAAGCCCAATGCAAATGATGAAGAGAGGAGTGAAGGGGGCAGGGACCTTTCCCAAGTTCCCCTCTGGAGGGGAATCTGGATTAAGCAGCAGCAAAGGCATCACCCACTGGGAGACTCTGGGCTCCATCCCCTTCCCTCCCTGAGATCAAGTTTCTACCTGCCACATCTGTCCCCTGCAGCCCCCTATGGCTTCCGCGAGGCCCCATACGCACATTATGGCTTGCAAGGGGCAGCCCTGTGCCCAGAATCTAGGCATTCACATTCCCAGCTCAATACCCTACCCCAAGGGGGCAGAAGAGGGCATGGAGCCTGCTCCCAGGTGCTGATGGCATTGCCCTGGCCTGCCAGCAGGCTGTAGCACTGCCCAGACCCCAGTCTATCCCCTTAGGGCCGACTCCATGCTGCACAGGTCCTGTTAGCGCCCTAACCTGTCCCACCCCTTCTCTCAGTCCATCATGGCCTCGAACATCTCCAGGAATAGCTTGTGCATGGGCACCTTGCCCTTCTGCTTCATCCCATAAAAATGGGCCAACAGGGCTGGAGATGTAGCTCAGTGGTTCCAGCACCTGCCTTGCAAGCGCAAGGTCCTGAGTTCAATCCCGGTAACCACATACAATACTGGACGTGGAGACTCACACCCACCAGCAATCAATACCACATACCACAGTGCTGGGCATGGTGGCTCACGCATGTAATCCCAGCACTCGCGAGGCAGAGGCAGGAGGATTGCTGAGTTCCAGGCTTGCCTGGGCTACATAGTGAGCTCAGGGCCAGCCTGAACTACAAAGTGAGACCCTGTCTCAAAAAAAAAAAAAGGGGGGGGCCAACACTTTGCCCGCTGTCTGGCGGAGGAGCAGTAGTGTAAGCAGCAGCCTGCCTGCCTGCCGCCTCTCAGCAACCCCTCCAGAGCCAGCCCGGCCAGCTTCCTACTCCAGCAGGGCCTCATGCAGGGCTTCTCGCAGCTGCTGCACAGCCTTGGCCAGTGCCTTCAGCAAGACATATTCCTCTCGCCCCAGCCGTAGGGCCTGCAGACACCACCCCAACTGTAGCAGGGCTGCCCCCAGCTCCCCAAGCCCACTGCCCGTGCTCTTTCTTCATCCAGGCCCAAGTCCTCACAAAGGCATCCTGCAGGGGCAGTGAGTGCTGGGCCACACCCAGCACCAGTACCTCCATCCATACGCTCTGCAGTACTGACATCTGGTCAGACAGTGACAGTGAAGAGAAACCTGGGATGCTCTTGGCCCAGCTGATGGTGACCACTACCTCTTGGTCAAAGTGGTCACAGAGGGTAGCCACAGCTGGGAGGTGTCCATCAGGCCCAGCAGGGTCAGACATGGCATACAGTTTCTCAGGCTCAACCACCAGCAGGTGAGGCACCAGTACATTCACAGGGGCTGTCTTCTGAGGCCTCCAGTTACTGCCAGGGGGGCCAGCAGGAAAGGGCCCGGGAAGGGCAGCAGGTCCACCTCTGGCCGCCACTTGTACTTCTGTCATCCTTCCCGGACATGGTCCAGGCATACCCTCCCCTTGAGCATGCCCATCCACAGCTGCTTGTTGATCTCACATTCATTGGAGGCTGGACAGCTATACTCGATGCTCCCTGCCAAGAAGAGCCAGGGCTCCAGTGGCAGTCTCCCCAGGCGAGGAGGGGGCCCAGTGGACAGGGAATCCCTGATACGCCCTAGGCAAGCACGGGTCCTAGATGGTCCTCTTGAAGAAGGCTTTGCAGGCCTCACAAGGTGCCACACTGTGGTGGTAGCCAGAGGCCACATTCCCACAGACCAAGAAAAGGCGTTCGGTCGGGGAGCTGAGCACCAGCTTTCCACTGCCCTGCTCACTGAGCCCAGCCCTTTCCCCATTCTCCTCCTCCTTGTGGGCAGGAGCTGGACCAGGAGCCAGGGTCACCGGGGGCTCAGTCTCAGTCTCTGAGGAACCCTTTGGACTGTCGGGGCTGGCTGGCTCTGCCTTGATATACAGAGGCTCAGTGCCCACCACCTGGCAGGACATGGCGCTGACCAGCTGGGGCTCCGGTAGGGTGGGTAGGCAGGCGTGGGGGCCCAGTGGCCTGTAGCCACGAGGTGAGCTGGGACCCGCGGGCAGCCCCTCCTCCTCTGCCGCCTTGGGTGGCGCTGCCCTGCTGTGGCCCCTCACTTGGCGCCGCTGGCTGCTTCTAGGATGCAAAAGGATATCACTGCTGCTTCCTACTCCGCTTTCTCCAGCTGATCTATACTAATTTTTTTTAAATAAAAATTTTGGAACTTTAATATTTACTTTAACTTATTGCAGAATTTCTGTGAATAGCAACAACGTTCAGTCTTTGCTAGATGCAGCAAACCAGTATCAGATTGAACCTGTGAAGAAAATGTGTGTTGATTTTTTGAAAGAACAAGTTGATGCTTCGAATTGTCTTGGTAAGCAATATCAACTTTCTGGTACTTTAAAAAAAAATCCTCATTTTTTTTTTTTTTCTTAAGCATGGGGATAAGTATTCTAACTTAAAGACATGGTCCATTAGAACATTTTCTAAGAATAATATTTAGGAGGAGCTTAGAGAGATATATTTTTGCCTGGAAAGCATCAAATGCATTAAAAACTGTATCAACATTTTTCAAAATGTAAAATGAACTTTTGAATGAGTTTTTATATATCATTGGCAAGAAATACAAATTGCATCTATTTGTGGTACGATGTATGATGAACATGAATGTTTACTCTATCCAAATACTTAATGATATGCTAAAGTCTGTTACTGATATTTAAAAAAACTGAGGTCACAGATGTGCCTTCCTAAGGTCACATAGTACTTCAGTACCTGAAGAAGCTGCGATTGGAACATAATCAAATTGTACCATACTGTTACCTTTCCACATTATCAAATACACTGTTTTGTATTAAAAAACATAATCTTTGCTTATAAATTAAGAAGATAGTCAAGAAAATGATACAGATCTCAATTTTAAGGCTTTTAATAAATATATTTTATTGGAGAACGGGAGCAGCAAGGAAAGTCAGAATTTTCAGGAGTGTGTTATTTCTTCCACTGTGAGGTTATCCTTTGTGGCAGTGAATGAAGATCCAAATCTTCATAATTACATGTTCCTATCCTGATAGGGCTTAAAGAAAGGGAGAAAGGCCAGAGATTTACTTCAGTGGTTCCAACAACTGCCTAGCAAGCACAGGGTCCCTGGTTTGATCCCTGGTAACCACATACAACAATACCAAGCATGGTGACTCCTGCCCACCAGCAATTAGTATCACATACCACAATAGCAGATGTAGTGGCTCATGTCTGTAATCCCAGCACTCGGGAGGCAGAGGCAGGAGGATTGCTGAGTTTGAGACTTGCCTGGGCTACCTAGTGAGCTTAGGGCCAGCCTGAACTACAAAGCAAGACCCTGTCCCAAAAAAGAAAGAAAAAGAAAGGGAAAAGATTAGAACACTAGGAAAGCAAGGAGGAAAGAAAAGTGGAGGCAAGGAAATACGAGGGCCCTGGGGCTGTAATCAAGGCTGAGATTTTTACTCAGCAAGTTGAGTGTCAATTAGACAAACGCAGTTATCTCTAGGATAATTGAGATAATTTAGAATTTATCAAAGCCTCCTCTGTCTTTCTGCTTTGCATGTTGTACTATGGCCTGTGCACATTCTTACTTTTGAACACAGAGACCCTGGAAGGTAGGTGAAAAGAAAGGTAAGAATGCCGGGCCTGGTGGCTCACGCCTGTAATCCCAGCACTCGGGAGGCAGAGACAGGCGGATTGATGAGTTCAAGGCTTGCCGGGGCTACATAGTGAGCTCAGGGCCAGCCTGAACTACAAAGCGAGACCCTGTCTCAAAAAAAAAAAAAAAAAAAGAAAAAAGAATTAGGTAGTCAGAAGGGTAAAAAATGAGACTTGTGCTAGTATTCACAAAAGGAACTGGAGTAGATAGAACAGGAAGGGTAACAGCTGTGCATGTGAGCTTACTGAGATAATTTTTAAAAGGTACCTATTGGTCAACTTAGTGAAAAGATTACCATGTCTTAATTACTTTCTTGTTGCTGGGACACAATACCCAACATCCACAATCTATAGGAAGAGAAGTTTATTTTGGCTTACAGTCTTATTATAAGTTTCAGTCCAGGGGCAGCACATTTAAGTACAGAAAATACCATGATGGAGAGGAAGCCCATCACATTTTGGCAGCCATGGAGAAGAGAACAAAAGCAGGAGCCAGAGAGAGAGATCCATACCTCCTTCCAGGCCATGCTCCCAGGGGCTGCCTCCCCCAGCCAGGTCCTAACTCCTAACAGCAAGTCAGCTGTAGGCCACTCATCAGCCATTTCTCTTCCAAAAGCCCCTTCCCTGAGTACATGAGTCTCTTGAAGGCTGGTCCCTTCCCTATCCCATCTAGATAATAGGGACAGTCTGTGAGGAAACTCCATCTCTCTGGGTTACAGTTTGGAGTTCATCAATAAGCTTTATATTTCAGATACTTAATTTCCCCTTCATAAATATTCTCACACAGTGTATATAAGGGAAGGAATTATTTTAAAGAAACTTTGGAAGATGATGGCTTAGGTAGTTTCCTAACTCCCAGCACTCTTAAGTTTCCTACTGAACTGATTAATCTACAAAGGGAAGTGGATCAAAAACAGGGAGTAGATGTGATGGGAGAAAATAAAGTGTACACCATGCAATGAGTTTGTTCTGAGCCCATCTTAAGCTTTGGGCATCTGAGAATGATTTGTAGTTTTTCTCTGGATACTTTCTGTCATTGTTTACATTGGGCAAAAGAGGATAGTAGTCCACAGCCAAGAAAGGAGAATGACCCTGTGGTTAAGCCTAGGATAAATACAGCTGCTCAGACTAGTTGAGCCAAGTATAACACCTCAAAAACTACAGGACTCCTTTACCTGCTTTCTGTGTAGCCCTGTATGTGGCTATCTATATGGGTCAACTGGAAAATTTTTCTTAATTTTCACCACCTCTGAATTTCCTGCTACCCCAAAACTGCCAGCTGTCTAACTTCTTCAACTGCTAGTGGAACCCATAGAAACAGATTGAATTTGGTAAAAGACTAAGGTGCAAAGAAATTCAGTAGTTTGAGGAATAAAAAATGAAGTCAGCCAAAATGATTGGCTTCTATGGGCTAAGAAGTGGCCTGCCCTAGTGGTAGGGAACTTAAAAATAGAAAAACGATAGGGGCTGGAGATTTAGCTCAGTGGTTCCGCCGCCTCCCCCGCAAGAACGAGGTCCTGAGTTCTATCCCAGGTAACCACATAACAATGCTGGGCATGGTGACTCATGCCCACCAGCAATCAGTACCACATACTGAAGTGCCAGGCATGGTGGCTCACACCTGTAATCCCAGCACTCCAAAGGCAGAGAGAGGCAGGAGGATTGCTGAATTCAAGGCTTGCCTGGGCTACATAGTAAGCTCAGGGCCAGCCTGAACTACAAAGCAAGACCCTGTCTCAAAAAAAATTGAGAACCATGTAGTTGAACAGAAAGAAACCATGATTTTCCTTTTTTTTTTTTTTAAACATTTGATCAGATAGAGAAACAAAATACTTCTAAAATTCAGTAAGGAAGATTAAACAAGGGAAACTTCCTCATAATATAAAACAAATGCAAAGAAAAGAAAGCCATTGGGTGAGATGATAGAAGACAAGATATCCAGATACAGGAATATTAAAAAGAAGTTAGGGGCCGGAGATTTAGCTCAGCGGTTCCAGAGCCTGCCTTGCAAGCGCAAGGTCCTGAGTTCTATACTGGTGACCACATACAATGCTGGGCGTGGTGACTAACGCCCACCAGCAATCAATACCACATACCACAGTGCCGGGCGTGGTGGCTCGCCCGGGCCTGTAATCCCAGCACTCAGGAGGCAGAGACAGGAGGATTGCTGAGTTCGCGGCGGCTTGCCTGGGCTACATAGTGAGCTCAGGGCCAGCCTGAACTACAAAGCGAGACCCTGTCTCAAGAAAAAAAAGTTCTGAAATAGTCCTCTAGGCTTGATGTTATAAGTTAATTCTACAAAGCTTCCAAGGAATAGTTCGTTTGTTACTGTATGTAGGGAGTCACTGACAAGAGGAAGTCCTCAGCAGCACCTGCTCTCAAGGAGGGCTTATAGTTCTATGGGAAAGATCAGGGTTTTAGAAGAGGGCCATGAAAGTTTGGTCACAAAGCACTTCTACCCATTTTCTCCATCTCTTCTAGGGAGTTGGGTGCAATAGATGAGGCATACTCCATAATGGGTTTGTACTCTACCCCATGATGGGAAGAGTAAGAATTAGGTTATGGGACCCTTATAGGCCATTCCCTGAGTTAGTTCCTGACCTTGTCCCCTAGGACACCCTGGTAAAGCTGAACTCGCTGCTGTTTAGTCATGGGAACCTTACAGAATATCCCTGGTGTCAGTCCCCCCATGAAAACCTTACAGTTTGCTCTCTGAGTTATTCCCTGACTTGCTGAGCTGGAGAGTGTCCTCTGGAAAAGCTGAACTCCTTAGGATTCAGTTGTTAGACGTCTCTAGCCTTGTGAGGGGCTAGCACCGCTTCCTTTGGATCTTTGAATTTTCTCTTTGGCCACAACCTATCTATTGGACATGGGTCCAGAGCTGGAGTGCCCTAGCCAGTTATAAAATCACCTAGTGTCACAGTATGCATATCTAAGAAAGAGTAGCAAGCACTCCCCTACTAAGAAACCTCCATAAAAACCCTAAGTTTTCCTGCATAGGTACCTGTAGGGGACCCTGGCTGATAAAGGTGAGTTCATTCGACAATGAGTTTTTGACCATAACCTATTATCTGAGAAGTAGGGCAAATGGATCTTGCTCACTTGTAAAGGGGGTGAGGAATTGATAGGTGGCATTCTTTTTTGTTTTTTGCTTTTTGAGGCAGGGTCTTGCTTTGTAGTTCAGGCTGGCCCTGAGCTCACTATGGTGCCCAGGCAAGCCGCCGCGAACTCAGCAATCTTCCTGTCTCTGCCTCCCGAGTGCTGGGATTACAGGCGTGAGCCACCACGCCCGGCATTGTGGTATGTGGCGTTGATTGTTGGTGGGCGTGTCTTCACGCCCAGCATTATATGTGGTCACCGGGGATCGAACTGAGGACCTTGCGCTTGCGAGGCAGGTGCCGGAACCACTGAGCTAACCCTCGGGCCTAATAGATGGCATTCTTAAGATCTGCGGATAGGACATGTCCCTAGAGAAAATGAATTGCATTTTGAAGGCCATCTGATCTACTGTTCACCTAAGAAAGGTGAGATTTTTAGACCCCACTTCTGCCAGTAGCCCAGGCAGAACCCAGCTTTAAAACTTGAGATTCTTCTTTTTTTTTGCTTTTTGAGACAGGGTCTCGCGTTGTAGTTCAGGCTGGCCCTGAGCTCACTATGGTGCCCAGGCAAGCCGCCGCAAACTCAGCAATCCTCTTGTCTCTGCCTCCCGAGTGCTGGGATTACAGGCATGAACCACCATGTCCGGCATTGTGGTATGCGGTGTTGATTGCTGGTGGGCGTGTCTCCACGCCCAGCATTATATGTGGTTACCGGGGATGGAACTCAGGTCCTTGTGCTTGCGCGGCAAGCACCGGAACCACTGAGCTAACCCTCCGGCCCTGAGATTCTTTATAGTATCCTTAGTCTTCTCTGGCCCCGTCCTTTGTCCCCCAACTCCCTACATTTTTGCCACTCGTGCCGCAGAAGTATACAAGTTTCCTGGCAAATTAAAGCTTCACAGTAATATATCATTTAGCAACCACAGGTTATGCATAATTTTTTTTTTTTTTGAGACAGGGTCTTGCTTTGTAGTTTGGGCTGGCTCTGAGCTCACTATGTAGCCCAGGCAAGCTTTGAACTCAACAATCCTCCTGTCTCTGCCTCCCGAGTGCTGGGATTACATGCGTGAGCCACCATGCCCGGCACTGTGGTACGTGGTATCGATTGTTGGTGGGCGTGAGTCTCCACGCCCAGCATTGTATGTGGTTTCCAGGGATCTAACACAGGACCTTGTGCTTTCGAGGCAGGCATTAGAACCACTGAGCTAACCCTCCAACCCATGGTTATGCATAATTTTATTGTATTTATGTATGTATGTATGTATTATGCTTTTGGGTTTTTTTTTTTTTTATTGTACCAGGCTCTTGGGCTTGCAAGGTAGGTATAGTACCACTGAGGTAAATCCCCAGCCCTATGCATAATTTTAGACAGGAAAATAAACTTGAGACTGAAATTATAATGATAATGGAACCAAGTAGGATGGAGAGCAGGAGAGAGCTCACATTTGAAGTGGCCCTAGGAGATAACTACAGGCAGATTTGAGAAGCAGCCCTAGGGACTTAGAAGGTTATGGCAGACAGCAGAGAAGGGCTGGGGCAGCACTCTTCCTGCAAACCTGTGAACCTTTCTTACTAGCTGTGCAAACATGGAGGCCACATGCTTCCCTCCCACAACACGTAGTGGTGGGTACACTAGCTCCTCTGCCCTCCAGTTCCCTGCCTTTCTGATAAATGATGTCAGAAAAAAATTAAGGTTTCAAACAGGGAGAAAATGGACAACCGTTTGCCTGAGTTTGCCAGAGGCCAAGTATCCAGTCTCCGTGTCTCCTTTTATTTCCTGCCTGGTTCACTGAGATGTTACCATGGGTAACAGGTTCCTGGACTGGTTTCCATATAATAGTATGCATTGATAAAGAACTGGATGTTGCATAAAACAGTGCAGAAAAAAACAAAGTTTAATGAAATTTAAAGGGCAAAATTAATGCTCAGAACAGGCAGTTCTCATGTCAATAGAAAGGAAAACAGCCTAGAAATGGCTTGGGTTAGAAGCAAAAAGGTAGTGTACTAGGTACTGAATGCATAGCTGGTCTAGCACTCAGGCCTCCTGACCTGAAATTTTAGGAATACCAAAAGTGTGCCTGGGGATCTTTGTTATTATTTCTTACTCCTTTAGGACAAAGGTTGAAGGGCTGTGGCTCTGAGGCATTGCCTAACTTGAGATAAGTGGAGGGGGACATGGTCTCATTCCCCCAGTTGTACTATCTATTAAATTTAAAACATCCTCAAATATAAAGTTCATTAATTAAAATCATACTTTGTTTACTCAGAAATGTCATATGTTTCAATGACATCAGTTTCAAGAAATCTCAATTTACTAACAAGCTGTAGGGAAAACAGATACTCAAGGTCAGAGAAACAGATGCTGAAGACACTTTTATGATTTTATTACCTTATTTATCTTTCTTTTCTTCTAATGATGTGGAGATTGAACTCAGGGTCATCCCTCTCAGCTACCTCCCCAGTTGTTTGTTTGTTTGTTTGGAGACAGGGTTTTGTGTTGTAGTTCAGGCTATCCCTGAGCTCACTATGTAGCCCAGGCAAGGCTCAAACTCACCCCTTTGTTTATTTTTTGAGAGAGCTTCTAGCTAAGTTACCTATTTGGCCTCAAACCTATGATTTTTCTGCCTCTACATCCCAGAGTGCTGGAAGTACAAGCATGAATCACCACACATGGCTCATTACCTGTTGTGAATGTTCTGGGTTTTATTTAAGGGTTTTTTTTTTTTTTTTTTGAGACAGGGTCTCGCTTTGTAGTTCAGGCTGGCCCTGAGCTCACTATGTAGCCCAAGCAAACCTCAAACTCAGCAATCCTCCTGTCTCTGCCTCCCAAGTGCTGGGATTACAGGAGTGAGCCACCATGCCCGGCACTGTGGTATGTGGTATTGATTGCTGGTGGGCATGAGTCACCATGCCCAGCATTGTATGTGGTTACTGGGATCGAACTCAGGACCTCGTGCTTGTGAGACAGGCGCTGGAACCACTGAGCTAAATCTCTGGCCCGTGAATGTTTTTAAAAATAAAATAATATAAGGACTGGGGATTTAGCTCAAGTGGTACCGCGTCAACCTTGGACACACAAGGGCCCAAGTTTGATCCTCAGTACCGCAAAAAAAAAAAAAATAATATAATAATAATATAAATTTGAAATATAAAAACAGCTTTTATACTTAGAAAAGTGATCTGCTACAAGGTCACATACAAAAATAATTAGTGGTTTTATATAGAAGGGTTTCCAAGGTTTTTCTGTAAAGGGCTAGATAGTAAATGTTTAGGCTTTGCAAGTCATATGTGATCTTTCCCTTATGTTAGCCATCTCTTTTTTCCCTTTCCTCATTCCCATCTTCCCCTTGTAGTTTGTTTTGTTTTGGATTTTTATTTTTAACAACAATTTAAAAATAGTTGGAGGGGGCTGGAGATTTAGCTCAGTGGTTCTGGTGCCTATCTAGCAAGGAAAAGGTCCCTGGTTTGACCCCTGGTAACTACATACAACAGTGCTGGGCTTGGTGGCTCAGGCCTGTAATCCCAGCACTCAGGGAGGCAGAGGGAAGAGGATTGCTAAGTTTGAGGCTTGCCCGAGCTACATAGTGAGCTCAGGGGCAGCCTGAACTACAAAGCCAGACCCTGTCTCAAAAAAAAAAAAAAAAAAAGTTGGAAAAACTTACCTGCAGACCCTAGAGAAAAAAATATATACTGAATGCTGAATATTTGGCCCATGCACAGTACTTGGCAGAGTGTTGATATAGTATGTAAGTAGCTAATTAGGGGAAGACTTCCATATGTAAAGTAAAATAACTAGGAAAAGGCTAAGTGGGAAATATATAGGCCAGTGATGTTGAACCTTTAGAGCTTTCAGTTGATACAAACAGTCCACTGTGGTATGCATGCCATAGGTTCGCCACCACTGATACAGGACTTATTTCAAGCAAACTGTTTATTCATATTGGAGGTCATTTTAAAATATAAATATGAATGTTTATGTTGTGAATTTGATACACATCATGTCCCCTTTTGTGTGTGTGTGTGTGTGTGTGTGTGTATGAGAGAGAGAGAGAGATATGAGAGAGAGAGATTGGGGATTATTAAACCCAGGACCTTTGCTCCAAGCCTTTTTTTTTTTTTTTGAGACAGGGTCTCGCTTTGTAGTTCAGGCTGGCTCTGAGCTCACTATGTAGCCCAGGCAAGCCTCAAACTCAGAAATCCTCCTGTCTCTGCCTCCCGAGTGCTGGGATTACATGCGTGAGCCACCAAGCCCAGCACTGTGGTATGCTGTATTAATTGTTGGTGGGCGTGAGTCTCCATGCCCAGCATTGTATGTGGTTACCAGGGGTTGAACTCAGGACCTTGCACTTGCGAGGCAGGAGCCGGAACCACTGAGCTAACCCTCCGGCCCCTATTTTTTAGTTTGAGACAAGAGCCAAGTCACCAAGGCTGGGTTCAAATTTGTGTTTTTTCTGCCTCAGCTTCCCAAATACTGGGATTATAGATATGTACTACTCACATATGTCATATTCTTAAAGAGCTTCTCTGCATTGCAGAAGTAAAAAATTTTTTACAAAAAGTCCTCAAAGTCATTTAGAAGTTTGGTGCAATCCTAGTTAAAATTCTATCAAGATTTCTAAAGCAAATGCTTATTCAGAATTTATTTGCAAGACAAAATGTTTAACAGTGGCCAACAAAAATTCGAAAATCATTGAGGGGGGATGGCCCTACACCACATCAAAACAAGTCTAGTATTGTCATAGAAATAGACATATTGTCAGAAGAGAAAAGAACACAGATTTACAAAATTCAAATTTTCTGATGTCAATGCTTTATCTTTAAATCATATTTGGTTCTTCTAAAAGCAGTTTTAGGGCCTGGGATGTAGTTCACTGCCACTGTGCCTGCCTGGAAGGTCCTGAATTAGATCCTTGGTATCATACACAAAAAAATTATTTTTAAAACACAAATTTCATTGGAAACAACCCAAATGTCCATCAACTGGAGAGTGGATAAAGAAGATGTGGTTTTTTTACAAAATGGAGTATTACTCTGCCATAAAGAATGACAAGATCGATCCATTTAGGTGCAAATGGAGACATCTGGAGGATATACTAATAAGTGAAATCAATAGATCACAGATAGACAATTTCAGGATCTTCTCTCTGGCATG
>PVIC010043894.1:0-15140 GCA_004025085.1 Thryonomys swinderianus
AGCAATGTACGATGCAAACAATATTCAAAAGAGAGCAAGAGCGGTTATTTGACTATCAGATAAAGTAGATGTCAGAGAAAGAAAATGTTAAGAGACATTCCAAAATAATAAAAGGGTCAGTTTGCCAAGAAGAGGTGGAAATGCTAAATGTGTAGCATCAAACACTAGGGCATATAAAGCAAAAACTAAGAGAGCTGAAAGAAGAAATGGACAAGTACACAATCAGAGACGTGCCTCTTCTTTCAACAGTGAACAGAGCTAGATAATCAAAATATAGGCACAGACAGGATCTAGTGTACATTATGGAGCACTGTAGGCAATAATAGCAAAATACTCTATTTTCAAACTCCATGGGCCATAAGTCAAGATAGATTATAAGTTGAATAATATAAAGCAAACTTCCAAAAATTTTTAAATTTAAAAGAAAATAAAAGGTACACTGAACAGAATGAAAATAAAAATATAACATAAAACTAATGGAACACAGCTAAAACAATGCTGAGAGGGAAATGTACAAGTTCTACACCAGGAACGGGGAGGGGGAGGGGAGGAGTAAGGGGAGCAGAGGAAGAAGATGAAGAGGAAGAGAAGGAGAGATGTCAATAAGAAAGAAGAAAAAAGAAAAAGGAGAAAAAAAAAACCCTCAAACCAGTAACCTAAGATTCCACCCAAAGAATATAAAAGTAAAGAACAAAATAAATTCAAAGAAAGAAGAAGGATGTAAATAAAGACCAACAATCAATGAAATTGAAAGCAGAAAAAAATAGAGAAAACAATGAAACAAACAGCTGGTCTTTACAAAGAGCAACAAAAGTGATAATTCTGCAGCAAGACTAGCAAAGGAAGTGAGGGGAGTCACAAATTGCCAACATCATCGGATGGAAATTAAGGGTGCCAGTAAAGACCTGGGCACATCAAGAAGATAGAATTAAATGCTGTGAAAAGTTCTACACATGTAAATGTGACAGCTTAGGTGAACTACACCCATTCCTTGAAAACATATTACAACAACCAACTCAGCATGAAACAGATATTTGGGTAATCTTAAAAGGCCAGAGGAATAAAACTCTAAACTCTGATCATTCACTGGAAAGTTTTACTTCACATTTAAAAAAGAAATAGCAATTCTCTACAAACTTTTCTGCAAAGTAGAGGAAGATAGTTTACCAATTGACTTTATGAAGTTAGTTATTTCCTGATAGCAAGGTCAAGAAAAAGGAAAACTACAGACTAATGTCCCTCTAATATATTTACAAAAATCCCCAACAAAATGTTAATAAAATAAATGGTTAGCAATATATAAAAATAATTGTATACTGTAAACAGGTATGGTTTACTCCAAAGATACAAGATTCATTCTGTTTTCAAAAATAGATCAATCTAGTTCTCCAAAATTAGCAGACAAAAGAGAAAAAAATCATATCATACCAATTCATGTAGGAAAAAATTTGACAAAATTCAACATTTAATGAGTCTCAGAAAAATAGAGTGGAACTGCCTTCACTTGATAAAGAATCCCTAAAAAGTCCTATAGCTAACATCCTACTTAGTGGTGAAAACTTGAATGCTTTCTCCATGATATCAAGAACAAAGCAAGGATGTATGATCTCACTATTCTTACTATAGTACTGGAAGCCAGTGCAATAAGCCAAAAATATCAAAAGTAAAAAAAAGCATATCCTCTATAAGACGGGGCAAAAGAAAAAGTCTGTTTACTCAGATCATGATTACATATCTAAAAAATCAAGAAATTCACAAAAAAGAAAGTAAAAAAATGGAGATGGGGAGGGAGGAAAGAAGAGAAGGAAAGTAGGAAGGAAGAAAGGAATTTAATTAGTTAATTAACTTCAGAACGAATAAATGAGTTCAAGGTACAAGATATGAAGAGACTAACTGATACCATGACACCTAACTTTTTTGAAAACCATATGTTATTTCTCAAAACATAAATATATCTAGATTAGGGTAAACCTAACAAAGTACCTATAGGGCTTAAATGCCAAAAACTGTAAAGTGTTGATGAAACAAACAAAAGTAGATCCACACAAATGGAGAGACCATATTCATCAGCAGGATTCATCAGCATAGTAAAGTTATTTCTCCCCACACTGATATAGAGGTCTAACATAATTCCTGTCAAAGTCTCAGCAAGACTTTTTATATTGCCATGAACAAAATCATTCTGAAACTTACATGAAGTGGCAAAGAAGCTAGAATAAAACAATTTTTAAAAGGAAAAAATTGGCAATTTGTCCACTTTCCAGACATGTAACTATAGTATCAAGACTCCAATATGAGCAGATGCACACACAGAGGTCAGTGGATCAAAAAGAGAATACAGTGGCAAAAGCAATTCCAATGGAAGAAAGATAATCTTTTTAACACATGCTGGAGCAGGTGGATATCCATAGGCAAAATAAGAGAGAAGAAAAAAAAAACAAGAATAGATGGGAAGTTAGGAGTGGTGGTAAGTTGATTTGGAATCAACACAAATTCTGAGTTAAAAACAAAAACAGGATGAGGAGCTTGGCTGAACATGTTGCCAGGTCTCCTGGCCCCTCTGCAGGCATTAAGGGTATGGTTCTGAGCTGGTGTTTTGGTCAGTATCTCCTTACTACAACAAGCAGAGGCAAATCAACTTATAAAGAGAAAAAGTTCTTTTAGCTCACAGGTTTGGAAGTTTCTGCCCATGACCTGGTAGATCTACTGTGTCTAGACCTCTGGTGATTCAGTAGCACATCATGGTGGGAGTGTGTGGTGGAGCAAAACCACTTTCCTCAAGGCCAGGAAGTGAAAACAAAGGGTCGAGCATCCCAGTGAAGTGTGTATCCCCAGTGACCAGAAGACCTCCTGCTAGGCCCCTCCTCATAAAAGACCTATTTCCTCTCTGCTGTACCATGCTGGGGACCAAGCTGTTACACAGAGATCATCAAGGAACATTAAGTAGTATTTCAGTTAATATGCACAGTGGAGTATGCAAGAGCTCTGGAGGGAGTAGCTTCAACCTTGCCTGCAAAACCGTTGTTTCCTGAATTTACTCATTTTCACTCGACACATAAGGCCAGTGCACGCTGGCATCACGGGGAAGGGTATCTGCCAGGGTGTGGTCACCACAGGATTCTGTAGCCAGCTGCATGAGCTCCAATGTGTAGAGTATAGCTTGTATAGCTTGTCTGTGGGGTTCAGCAGCAGTGGGACTCAGGTCCCCTTTCTGTCCAAGCCTGCTCAGAATACCAGTGAGAAGACATCTTTGGTCATCTTCTCCCGAGCTTTCCCTGTGTCTCCCGTTAAGCTTGTCAGTTTTGTCTCCTGCATGTGGATTTTCTATGCTTTTCATTTCTTGTCACCTAGAGACTCCAAGCTCTGGGTATGACCAGGTTTTTCAGTAAGGCAGAGAACAGGCTGCATCTTGGGTCTGGCTCTCAGTGGCCCAGCCCTGCCAGGTCCTGTGAGTTTGATCCACCATTACACCAGCATGAGGCCCACAGTCTCCTCGGTCTCCTGTCAAGAGAGGGGGCTGCCTGGCTGCAGAGCACGGTGGAGAGAGGTCAGCACAGGCCGCAGTGGCCAAACACTTGAAAGGAAGCGAACCTCTCTTCCTCACCCCCTTCCCCAGAGCCCTCAGCTGCAGGGTGATCCAAACGCACCTCCTGTGATGTCCCTGGTGAAAGGGGCTTTAAGCATCACAGTATCAAGTGGGGTGGATTTTTAACATCAGGAGACATCTCCAGGCAGTTTGGAAAATAAAAAGACTTTGATGTTGAGCAACCTTTTCGGTGATCAAAGAAAATGACACTGAAATTGACATCCTCCCTCCCTGCCTCCAGATTAAACACAAACAAGACTGCGTCGCCTGTGAAGCCGGAGCTCGCACCTGGAGTCGATGACACAGAGGGGACAGGGCAGGTGGACTACAAGGATGACATGTGGACATCATTCTGCCCTGGCACAATTTGTAGACCCTTCCCTATTGTAAAAAATGCCCTTCGAAATCACACCTCCAATCCTTTTTTGCTAACGCTGACAGAAATTCCTTAAGCTGGGAGGCAGTGCCACCGCCCATCAATTTTACGAGGCAGTAATGCAGATCCCAAGTGGCCAGAGTGTGAGGCAGAAGGCAGAGCACTTCATCACGGTGAGAGAACTGGGTTGTTGCTGGGGGAGACAGTTCCGATCTCACGCTGGCATTATCGTGCGTTAATAAGCTTTGTTCTTCTCCGATGCAGGAAGGCCAGCGTTTCCTTTGCTGCTTCTTCCAGCTTATTATGCAGTTCTGGCCGAGGGTATGGGCTGCCTGCTTGTCATCAATGGCAGGTCACCCCCCTTCTTCTTGTCGCTGTCGTCGGTCCCAGTGGACCTAGGTTCCTGGGAACCAGGGCTCTCTGAGCTTTCGAGTTCCACAGATGCTCCAGTCCTGGGGCACACGCAGTGGGGACCTCAAGGTCCCTGAGCTGCAGTTCCTGCCTTTGTGATTTGGGGCTGGACAGGCCCAAAACCACATGGCTGAATCATCATATCGACAGGCAGAGTGAAACAGAGGGAAAACATACAGCAGTGGGAACTCAGATGGTGAGGAATGACTTTCACCAGGGAGAGGAGAGGGGGGATTTGGACAGGGCTGCAACTCAAAAACCCTCTAATCTTGCAGCCATTCGGCCTGGAGTTTGCTTCAACAAGGAAGGGGAGCAAGGTGTATAAAGCTGCTCCAGTGCGATGGTCTTGCAGGAAACAGGTTTATAAGTTGGAGCACGTGCTAAAACAGTGTTGTATAGTGTGGCAGAGACGTAAGCCATGTCCACGGTTTGCTGCTGTCAGTGCCAGGTATGATGCACTGTGCGTAATTGTATGCTGCCTGCCTTTATGCTCCCGGCAGCGCCGTGGACTTGTTTACACCAGCAGAACCACAAGCACGTGAGTAATGCATTGTGCTACAGCGTGAGTGCACCTATGATGTCATCGGAGGGTAGGAATTTTCCAGCTCTGTTATCATTTCTGGAACCACTCTGTATTTGTGGTCTGTTGTTAGCCTAACGTCATCGTGTAGTATATGACTTGGAGTTAAAAACATACAGATATTTTAAAGTTATTATACAGCAGAATTATCTTGCTTAGACTTACAGAGTTCTATGAATTTTGACATGCATGTAGGGTCAAATAGCCATTTCCACAATAGAAAGGGATTAGAATTTATCCATCCTAATAATTTCTTATGCAACAATTTATAATTATCCTTTCTCCCTTGTTAGAACGTTGTGCAACTTTGTTCCATTCTCCGTCACTGTAGTTTTGACTTTTAGAAAATGTCATATTAATGGTCTCACATAGTCTGTAAACTTTTACTATTAGCTTCCTTCACTAGATTTTGTGTCTTTAAGATTTGGGCAGTAGGGCCAGAGATTTAGCTCAGTGGTTCCAGTGCCTGCCTAGCAAGTGCAAGGTCTCTGGTTCAATCCCCAGTAACCACATACAACAATACTGGGCATGGTGAATCACGCCCACGAGCAATAAGTACCACATACTACAATGTCAGGCATGGTGGCCTGACATTCCAGCACTCGGGAAGCAGAGGCAGGAGGATTTCTGAGTTCTAAGCTTGCCTAGGCTACACAGTAAGCTCAGGGCCAACCTGAACTACAAAGCCAGACCTTGTCTTAAAAAAAAAAAAAAAGAA
The DNA here is from genome assembly GCA_004025085.1 of Thryonomys swinderianus. Taxonomy (NCBI): domain Eukaryota; kingdom Metazoa; phylum Chordata; class Mammalia; order Rodentia; family Thryonomyidae; genus Thryonomys; species Thryonomys swinderianus. Next base: position 5,672 of record PVIC010043894.1, read on the forward strand.
AATTATGTGCAAATTGATACATCTGGAAGGCATGCTAATGAGTGAAATAAATAGATCACAGATAGGCAAATACTGGATCTTCTCTTTGATATGAGCACCTGTAGATGCAAATGAGCTCTAGAAAGTATGACAGCTTTTGTAGAATGGGAAATTTCCAAAGGAAATTAGGTGTGGGAATGTAATGAGGGGAAGGAATAAATATGATTCTGAAAGAAAATAAAAGAGCATGTATATAGGGGGTGGGGAGGTGGGGTGGGTAGGGATATGGGTAAAAATGAGAATTAACTTGTGTCATATATTGGTGCAAATTCCCCAATGTTATGTGTGATTGTGAGGTGTATATAAATTGTACCAATAAAGAATTCAATTAAAAAAATTGGCCAGAAAAAAAGCATATGTATATAGGGTATGTGGGGGTGGTAGGGCAGGTAAAAATGAGAGTTAACTCGTGTCATATACTGATACAAATTCTCAATATTGAGTGTGATTATGATGTGTATGTAAAATGCACCAATAAAGAATTCAATTAAAAAAAGATTTGGCCAAGTAGTTACAAGAATCAGCAAGCAATCTTTTTCATAGCTGAGTAGTATTCCATTGTATAAATGTACCACAGTTTGTTTAATCAGCCACTGAGAGACATTGGGCTATGTGTAGTTTTAGACAAGTGTAGGCAGAGCTGCTGTAGTTGCTCATGCATAGATTATTGTGCAAACATGCTTTTATTTCTGTAGGACAGTTTCTCAACCTTAGAACTGCAAACCTTGACATTTGGGGATATATATTTCCTTGGTGTGGGTGGCTGCCTTGTATATTAGAAAATATTTAATAGCAGATCTGACCTTTACATACTAGATGTTAAAAGAGAAATGAAATATCTATTGATATTGTCAAATGCAGTAACCACCCATGGATGAAAATCACTGTTGAGCAAACTGGGAATTGTATTTCCTGAGTCCTAGCAAAAATACAAGCTAAGATCTCACTGCTCTGCACCCTGTCCAACACTTGACAGTATCAATTTTCTTTCCCTGCCATTCCAAATACACAGAGGAGTCTCTTTGTAATTTAATTTATAGTTCCCAAATGACCAGTGATGGTGGAACTCTTCCCATATGTCACATGTACATCCTCTTTTGAGAATGTATTGTTTCTTGCCCTTTTTTTTTTTTTTTTTTTTTTTTTTTGAGACAGGGTCTCGCTTTGTAGTTCAGGCTGGCCCTGAACTCACTATGTAGCCCAGGCAAACCTCGAACTCAGCAATCCTCCTGTCTCTGCCTCCTGAGTGCTGGGATTACAGGTGTGAGCCACCACGCCTGGCACTTGCCCATTTTTAATTGTATGATCTGGATTTATTTTGCTTTTGTTTTTCTAGAATCTTCAGGAGAGAGCTTAGATTATTGATTTCAGGCTTTTCTTCTTTTCTATTGTAAACATCTCCTGCTACAAATTTACTTCCAAATGTTGACTTCCCCAAATCCCAGTGCATATTTTTCTGTTTTTCTTTAATTCTAATTTCTCTTAAGACTTACCCCTTGATTTATGAAATACATGGAAGAATGTGGTTCACTTTGCAAATGTTTAGAGTTTGAATTTGTTATGTTATTGAATCCTTATTTAATTCTACTCTAATTAGAGGACATGACAGGTATGACTTATATTTTTTTGTTAAACTTTTCTTATGACCCACACTATGGCCACCATGGTACCTGTTTCATGTGGTGTTGGACAAAATGCATATGGCACTGTTGGTGGTGGGGTGTTATAATGTCAGTGAGACGCCACTGACAGATAAGATGGTTCACTTCTACTGTGCCTGTGCTAATCTCCAGTGCGTCCACACTCTGACAGCCGATATTCCCAGCTCTGTGACTGAGAGAGTAATACTGGCATCTCCAACCGCACTTGGTGTGTCTACTTGTCATTTTGTTCCGCTTAGGTTTTGGTTTGTGTATTTCAAAGCTCTGTGTGTGCATTCACATATAGCATTATTATGTCTACTTAATCATTTTGTCTTTGTGTTATTCCCTCTTTATTCCTAGAAGTTTCCTTTTCCCAGTATTAATATAGCCATTCAAAGTTTCTTTGGATTGATTTTTGCATGGTTTCTATTTTTCTATCCTTTTTATTTTAACTTACCTCATTATATTTAGAGTAATTTTCTTACATAATTTTAGATTCTATATATTCACTTTGAAAATTCCTCTTTTCATGTGTAGACTATTTAGACTTAGTAGGATTATTGATATTTTTAGACTTGTCTATTACTGGTTTGCTCATTTTCTCTTTGCTTCCTCTGTCCTCACACCTCTACTTCCTTTTACATGTAGTACTAATTTCTTGTGGTTGCTATAACAGATCACCACAAACTTGGTGGGCTGAAACAATAGAAATGTATTCTCTCATCTCAGCGCTGCAGACCAGAAGTATGAAATCAGTGTCCCTGGGCCCCACCAGTCCTTGGAGTCCTAGAGGGAAATGATGACTCCAGTTTTGCTGGCTGTTGCAATCCCTGGCTTGTGGCCCCCTCTCTCCAGTTTCTGTCACTGTGGAAATTCTACCTATGAAACCTCCCTCGTAGAAGGGCAGTGTGATTGCACTTAGGACCCAGTTGAATAATCCAGAGCAAGCTTTCTAAGAATTTTAACTTAATCACATCTGCAAATGCTCCTTTTCTTACCCGCCAATCCTTGCAGATTCTGGGAATCAGGACTTACTATCTTTGGATGACTATTCTGCCTTCAGTATGCACTGTCTTTTGGACCACTTGACCATTCTTCAAGGTTTTATTTTGATTTATCTACATCCCTTTGTATATATTTTTTTCATTTTAGTAACTGTGCTAAGGATTACAAAACACATATTTAACTTTCACAGTCTACTTGGAATCTGTATTTTGTCTCTTCAGGTGGAATGTAGAAACCTTACTGCCATACAGTTCTTTCCCCTTCTTATGTCAGGGTTCCTTATAAATATATACACTGGGAAGCACATCAGATAATGTATACATTTTGCTTTTGATCATTAAACTTCTTTTTTGCAGTAATGGGGACTGAACACAGGGCCTTAATGCTAAGCTATACCCCCAGCCCTGATTTGATTGTGTTTTATTTTGTTTTTTAGTTTGGTTTGGTCTAGTTTGGTTTGTTAGCAATACATAAGGATTATGTTCATCTCAGAATTTGACATATGCATACTCCAGGCTGATCACTCTTCCTCCCCCTGCACTTTGATGTCCTTCTCCTCCCAGAAGCTCCTCCCATGACTACGATCTACCTCAGGATCTCATCAAGTTGCTAAACTGCCAAGATTAGGCTTGAGCTTGCAATCTCCTGCCTCAGTTTCCTTGAGAGCTGAGATTATAGGTGGTTACCACCATATCTGATTTCATTAAACGTATTTTTAAAGATTTCAAGATAAAAACAGTTTTATTCACTTAGATATTTACCATTTCTTTTGTTTCTTCCTATATTTTCTTTTTGATTATGGAACTTTTAACAGTTTTTTAGAGCTGGTCTGGTAGCAGAAATTCTGTTTTTCTTCACTTTGTTTTGCCTTCATTCTTGAAGGATATTTTGCTGGACATAGAATTCTGGGATGATAGTTGTTACTTTCAGAAGATTAAACATGTTATGCCACTTCTATCAGGCTTCAGATGCAAAATTCAGTAATTCAGATTGTTTTTCTTCTGTAGATAAAGCATTACTTTTCCTCTAGCTGCTTTCAATATTTTTTCCTAGTCAAAATTTACTGATACTAGGTTATAATGTGCCTGGCCATGAAACCCTTTGTGTTTATCTTTTCTAGAGTTCACTGAGTTTTTGGAACCTGTAGATCTGTTGTGATTTTCTTTTTTTTTTTGGCCTGTAAGGGATTTTTAGCCGTTTTGTCTTCTACCTTTTCTGATCATGCCTCGCTTCTCCCCTCCTTCCATGACCGATGTAAAGACCATCTCATCCTTGTTCTAGTCCCACAGGTCCATGAAGCTCTGTTCTTTTTTTTTTAAGTGTGTTTTCTTAATGTTGTTCAGATAGGTTCGTTTCTATTGCTTTATTTTCTATTTCATTGATTCTTTTCCTCTGTCTTCTCTCTTCTGCTGATGGGTTTATTTTTATCATATTTTTCTTTTTTTTTTTTTTTTTTTGAGACAAGGTCTCGCTTTGTAGTTCAGGCTGGCCCTGAGCTCACTATGTAGCTCAGGCAAGCCTTGAACTCAGCAATCCTCCTGTCTCTGCCTCCCGAGTGCTGGGATTACAGGCGCAAGCCACCACGTCCGGCTTTTATCATATTTTTCAGTACTAAAATTTTCTTTTGGTTCTTTATGTCTTCTTTTTCTTTACCAAAATATGCTATTTTACCATGTATTTTATGAGGGCTGTGACTATTGGATAGTTTTCTGGACAGATTTAAAGTTACCACGAGATCACTTCAATATCTGCGCCATTTTGCTGTTGGTGTCTATTGATTTATTTTCCCCTGCAAGTTACACTTCCCTTTTCCTTTACATGCTGAAAAATTTTGAATTTCCCCTAGATTTTTTAAATGCTGCTATGAGATGCCTGGCCTTGCTGAGATGCTATGGAGAGTGTTGATCTGTTATCTTAGTGGCCGTGTGCCTTGTTTGGGCTGCAAATTACAATACTTTCCACTCTGGCAAGCTTCCTAGCTCTAACAAACACTGGACATAAATGTCTTAGAGCTTCCTTGTTTGGCTCACAGTGTTAGAAGGGTCAGTCCACAGTCACTTGGCTCTGCTGCTTCAGTGCTGGGACAGCACAGTGGAGGGCATGGCAGAGGAAAGCACTCACCTCATGCAGCCAGGAGGCAGAGAGATGGGAAGAACCTGAGAAGAAGCAGCTAGGAAATGTAACAGTGGCCAAGGCCACCTCCCAGTGACTCAGTCTCTTCAACTAGGCCTCACCTCCTAAATTTCCATTATCTCCCAATAATCCCATCAAAGTATGATCTCATCGGGAGAGCAACCCATGGCTACAGCTACAGCCCTCATGGTCCAGCCACCTCTGAGAGCCCCACTTCTGAACATATGTGACTTTTGAAGGACATTTGAATTCAAACCATTACAGGCTCCAGTGCTAGTTTAGTCTCCAACACCTTTGCAGCACCACTCAGATCGTTCCCACATCTGCAATATTCGCTGATGAGTCTGACGTGTATTTTCATCTGTCCACTAGGTCAATTTTCAGAACCTTTCAGATGCTAATTAGCATCAGATCGGTGCATGCATAACTGAGTCTGAGTTCAGAAGTTTACAGAACACTTCACTGGGTTGCTTTCCCAAACCCTTCCTCTCCAGGTCCTCCTAGGCACTGCCTGGTTCTCTGAGGTTTCCTACTTGTCATTGTCTAGCTACAAAACTTGAGTTTTTAGTTATCTTGCTTTGCTGCACATGTCTCCAGAGACAAGAGGATTAGAGGGAGAAAAGTTAAACTTACCACCAGTTTGGAAACACTTTGAATTCTGTCTGCTCTTCTTCCCCAATCTGCCTGACGTTATTTTTCAGATTCCTCAAGTAGCTTTTCCATGTTGGTTTTGCAGAGGTTATGGCTGCCTTCAATGAAACAAGTCAGGGAAGTCTTCTGTGTCACCCAGACTCGAGCCAATAGCCTATATATTTCAAAAGAGTTACCTATTTATTAAATTCTGAGTTAGAAAAGGCAGGATTTGATAAATTTGTGAATGACATAACATACGCTCTGACTGAAAGATATACAGATATTTTGAAGGGTTCAGGCAGGTTATGTAAAAAAGATGACTTTAAAAGAACAAATGTACTCTTCATGGATGCAAACATGCATGTGTGGCTTTGTTAAAAACAGTTTGTGGGGAGATCCTAGTCGGAGTATCAAATTATCAGATGTTTCGTATGAACCAGTTATGTGTAATATTCATTAAGAATATTATATGGTTGCTATCAAAGCAAATTCCACCTTGCTCTGCATATAAAAACATAGACTTCAGGCTCAGGACTATGACAGTGGAGTTGCTGCAGCGGTGACACAGTGTCTGGATGTCACTTTACTTCTCTGAGACACCTTGAAGAAACTTCCAAACCCAAGGTGGCACCAGGGCTGAGACTGTGTGCTAGTTGGAAGGTGACAGTCTTTCAGGGATAATCATCTTAGAGATCAAGTGGAGATATTTTTTAAATTATTTAAATTTAGGGCCGGAGATTTAGCTCAGTGGTTCTGGCACCTGCCTCGCAAACGCAAGGTCCTGAGTTCCATCCCCAGTAACAACATACAATGCTGGGCATGGAGACTCACACCCACCAGCAATCAATACCGCATACCACAGTGCCGGGCGTGGTGGCTCACACCTGTCATCCCAGCACTCGGAGGCAGAGACAGGAGGATTGCTGAGTTTGAGGCTTGCCTGGGCTACATAGTGAGCTCAGGGCCAGCCTGAACTGCAAAGCGAAACCCTGCCTCAAAAAAAAAAATTATTTAAATTTAGAAAGGCTATTATCTGGTCACTTTGATAAACTCCTGATTTGTTACCTAGGCAGTAGAAGGTATAATAGGATCAATGGCCACGTATTATAGGAAATTGGGTTTTGGCCAGTCTCTCCCAATGTGTTAAGCCTTTTACCAAAGGCAAGGTGCACAGAGTTGAGCAGAACAAGACCTCTTTCCTCACAGAGCTAATTTATAACTTCTGCACATAAAAGTGCTTCGACAGAAATGACTCCTCTAGAAGTGAGACTTAGTAGAAAATGAACACAAATGCGGAAATTTTAGGTTCTTTCTGAGGCTGAGGCTGAGTTCATGGTATCTGGACCTAGATGGGTTGTTCTGGTGCCCACCAATAACCGGGACTCTTCTTTACTGGGACCAGCTGAGAAAACAGCCTCCGGAAAGTCTGAACTGTATTCTTGAAGTAAAGCAAAAATTTAAAGCAAAAAATGTGGCCCTGGCATCAGGTACACAGAACCCATGCTGTCAACATGAAAGCAATACAAGAGTCCAAAAAAAAAACACAGGAGAATAGGAAGCCTGGTAAAGCCAGCAGACTGGAACTAGGACAAGAACATGGAACCAGGCAAGAACATGGACAGGCAGTGGCCCATCAGGAGAGCTCTGCTATCAAGTGGGCTTCGGCTTGAATCTCATAGGACTGGCCAACAGGCTGAATGACCACAGGACTTGTGATGCTGCCTCTCCAGCTCTGCTCTCCACTCTTCTGTATCCCAGTATATACCTAGGAAGTTGTATGCAAAAGGGGATGCATAGTCTGTTTTCCATTGCTATAATAAAATACCTGAGACTGCATAGACATTTACTTGGTTCTCTGTGGTCCAGGTGGCTGAGAGTCTAGAGTGTGATGCAGCATCTGGCAAGTATTTTGTTGTTGCAAAGAGTATCATGATAAAGCAGGTATGCTCACTCAGGTCTCCCCCTCTTGTATGTCATCATGGGAGTCTCACCCACACAGTCTCACTTAACCTTAATTATATCCTACATTCTGAGCTCATCAATATATGCATTTGGGAATAGAATTTCTGGCACAATCACTTTTAAGGAACACATTCATACCATGTTTGGCTCCTTTGTCAAAGATGATGTGGTTTACTATCTCTGGAGTTGTTTCTGGATCTTCTAGTCTGCTCCAGTGTTCTATGGGTCTGTTTCTTTGCCAGTACCATGCAGTTTTATCACAGTGGCTTTGTAGTATAGCTTCAAGTTGGAGATTGTGATAGCCCCTACCACGTCCTTGTTGCCTAGAACTGCTTTTGCTACTCTAGGTCTCTTGTGGTTCCAGATTAATTTTTGCTTTGTTTTGTCTAACTCTGTGAAATATGCTGTTGGGATTTCAATTGGGATTGCACTGAATCTATATCATAGTTTTGGCAGTATGGCCATTTTGATGACATTAGTTCTTTCTAGCCATGAACAAGGAATATCTTTCCATTTTCTGATATCCTGTTTGATCTCCTTTTTCAGAGTGCTGTAGCTTTCAGAGAAGAGGTCTTTGACCTACTTTGTTAGATGGATTCCTAGATATTTCATTTTTGGGGATCCTGTTATGAAAGGAATTGTTTCCTCTGTCTCTAAGTAAGTCTATCATTTGTGTATAGGAAGGTTATCGATTTTTGGGTATTGATCTGGTACCCAGCTACTATACTAAGCCTGGTGACTAATTAAGTAAAGCAATTGTTTGGAATCTTCTATATAGAGTATCATGTCATCAGCAAATGGTGACAGCTTAATGTCTTCTTTTCCTATCTTTATTCCTTCTTTTCTCTTCCTTGTCCAATTACTGTGGCCAATATTTCCAAAACTATATTGAACAGTAGTGATGATAGTGGCCATATTTGTTCAACATCTTTGATCATTCAAGAGATGCATATGAAAATAACACAGATTTTATTTTGCTCCACAAATTTTTGGCTGCTATCACAAAATCAGCCAGCAACAAATGCTGGCTGTTCTGTAGGGAGACAGGAACCCTTCTACACTGTTGGTGGGAATGCAGACTGGTGCAACCACTGTGGAAATCAGTGTGGAGATTCCTCAAAAAACTAGGATTAAGCCCACACCTGTAATCCCAGTGCTCAGGAGGCAGAGGCAGGAGGATTGCTGAGTTAGAGGCTTGCCTGGGCTAAAAGTGAGCTCAGGACCAGCCTGAACTACAAATTGAGACCCTGTCTCAAAAACAAACAAACAAACAAACAAACCCTAGGATTAGAGGTCCCGTGAGACTCTGCTATTTCCCTGCTGGGTATACATGAAAGAATTAAAAGAATCATATCACAATGACATATGTGCACTCATGTTTATAGCAGCTCAATTTGTATTAGTTAAATCTTGGAAACACCCCAAACGCTCATCAACTGGACACTAGATAAAGATGTCTTTTGTAATAAAATGGAGTATTACTCAGCCATAAAGAATGATAAATTAGACATTTATACTTAAATAGATGCACCTTGAGGACATACTCATAAGTGAAATTAATAAGACACAGATTTGTAAATACATATCATTTCACTAGTATGAGAAACTAAATGTGTAGATGAGATCTAGAAAGTCTGATAAATATTGTGAAATAGGAAAGAAAATGGTCAAAGGGAAAAGGTAAAGGGAGGATAGGGGAAAATAAAAAGGGGAAAGAAAAAATTTGATAATAAAAAAATAGAAACAAAGCTTATGTATATAGGGGGTTAGGGGCAGTAGGATGGGCAGAGGAATGGGAAAAATGAGAATCAAGATATGTCATGTAGGGCCGGAGGGTTAGCTCAGTGGTTCCGGTGCCTGCCTCGCAAGCGCAAGGTCCTGAGTTTGATCCCCGGTAACCACATATAATGCTGGGCGTGGAGACACGCCCACCAGCAATCAACACCGCATACCACAATGCCGGACGTGGTGGCTCACGCCTGTCATCCCAGCACTCGGGAGGCAGAGACAGGAGGATTGCTGAGTTCGCGGCGGCTTGCCTGGGCACCATAGTG
>PVIC010043895.1:0-15177 GCA_004025085.1 Thryonomys swinderianus
TTTAATTTTTTGTTTTTAAGTAAAAAAAAATGGGAAGATTAGGTTGGAAGAGGGAGAAGCTGGTGGGGAGGGCAGGAGCTGACTCAGAGAAAGGAGTGGTGTGTTTCTGTTGATATCTAAAAGATTAAAAATTAGGAGCTACCAAGTCTTTTTTGAGAAATAGTTTGGGTAGTTTTTGACTTAACTAGCTGCCTCTTTGGGATATGTAGTGGTTTACAAAATATACCAAAGGCTCTGGATACCAAAATCTAGGTCAGTTTTATACTTATAGATGATTTATACTCAGATCTAGAGATTAAATAAAAATGACTTGTAGGCTATGGCCTATGTCCATTAAGACAGTCTTCAAATGAATTTCTTGCAAGGTCAGCATGCCTGGGGTTAGATTTCAGCATCTTCCTGCCTTACCTTACGTGAAAAACAGAGACAGCCACTTTCTCTCTGGGGGGGCAGGGTGTGCCAGGACAAAATTCAGGCAGGATCCCTTGTAGTTTCCTTATGATATTCTAGATCACCTGTCCTCACACTGTTGGTATATATATTAGAAAGGAACCAGAACCCAACCTCACTATTTGGTCTTCTTTTCCACCTCCTGCCTGTTTTACAAATTGCAGTTATTTAGATTGAATGTAAAGATCTCAGGGAATGTACAGGGAGAAAGGAAAGAAAAATGAAAACTGATTTATTCATTTCACTTTTGGAAATAAAAGAACAAATGAATTTTGTCTATTAGGAGCAAACATTTCTAAGAGGCTCCGTAAGAACAGCCCGTAGCTGTAGGGTAGAATAAAGTTGGGCTGAGCTTGACTGTGCCACTGGAGATAGTGGAGTGTGAGCTGAGGCCCAGGCATGAAGCTGGCACTACGGTCTGGATGGGCACTCCCACAAAGGTGCACCGCTCCCCACCACCCCTTCTCTCGCTCTTCCCTGCCGGATAAACCATGCAGAGTAACACACCTAGACTGGTAAGGCCCTGATAAGGTTGGCTTAAGTCCCCTTAAAGTCAGTGATTCTCATCTGAGAACCTGGTATGGAAAAACAGTTCACTAGGTACAGTAGGGATCCCAGCTGGGCCGTTGGCCGTGTTCACTAGTTGACATACCTTCCATTTTATTTGGGAGTGAGATAGCAGCATTAGGCTGACTGATAGAGAAAAGAATTATGACCATATATAAATGCATGCTGCTGTGTGCATGTGTGTGTCTGTGCATGCACGTGCGCATGTACCTACATGCTTCTCAGTGTCTGTACACGGATGGTCCATAACTTATGACAGGCTTATGTCACAGTAAACCCACCAAACATTGAAAATGCATTTAATACATCTACCTACTGACTGTCATAGCTTAGCAACACGGTAGAGTATGATTTACCCTCCTCATCTCGTGGCCGACTGAAGCAGTGGCTGCCCGGCATTGGCAGAGAGCATTGTACTGTGTAGCTTTAGTCCAGGAAAAGATTTGAAGTACAGTTTCTACTGGATGCATACCACTTTTGCACCATTGGGTAGAGAAATTGTAAGTTAAACCATAGTGAGTTGGGGACCATCTGTGCACATGGGCAGGCGTATGTGTGTATGGATGTGTGTGTGAGCACACACATTAGGGAATGATTGGAGGATATTCCTGTAGCTTTTCTGGGGGGTTGTAGGGTGTCCCTGAAGGAGTCTCCACTGGCCTAATTTCTGGCCTCTGACCCACATCTCATCCTTTTACTCTGTCGTTAGTAATGTGAAAGTGTGACCGTTGTTTTATTTCTCTCCCTGGTGGTGTCTCCTGTGCAGAACTAACAAGGGGCGTGATATCAAGACCATCAAGTCCCTACGGGTGCTCCGAGTTCTGAGGCCACTGAAAACCATCAAGCGCTTGCCCAAGCTCAAGGTAATGTCTTTGGAGTCTCCTCCTGCCACATCCCCTGTGCTCGCTTTCTAGCCATGGATGAAGAGAATTGGAGAATTCATCCTGGGAATATTGGGTTTTTTTTTTTCACATAGGGATTAAAGTTTTTTTTTTAATCTCTCTGAGATAAGGTCATAGTTTTTAAGGCATATAACCAGTATCCAAAAAATCAGTACAAGGGCTGTTGCCTCTTGAGTGCCGACCCAGGGCGATATCTTATATTCTCTGGTGCTGTGTCATCCAGGAAGAAGCCTGTTTTTGCTCTGGAACTTCTTATGACATTAAAGTGGACCCAAAACACTAAACTGGAAGCCACTAAAATGGACCCACAACACTCACGGAAGCCATGAGTGTCTTGCAGGCTGTGTGTTAGCATAAGCTATGGAATTTGGGACTATTATTCTTTTTAAATTATGAGTTTAGAGGAGCAAGGGATATTCTAGCTCCAATCTCTCATATTCTGCAGAGGCCACTCATAGGTCAGTGACTTCTGCAAGGACACATAGCCCATTTTTGGCACGAGCAGCAGAAAAATGAGTGTTGCCCCAAATTAAATTCTTCCCCTTGGCAGGACCTGGGCCTTGCCCGGATTCCTCCTTGTCCGTGACTCTCCTTGTGCATGCTCCTTGGGTGCCAGCCTTTCGAGATCTTCCTCCCTCTCAGGTTGTGCTTTCCCATTTCAGTTTGCTATCAGCAAACTGTTGGACTCTCCTCCATTTTACCTTCTCTCTGCCAGCATGTTGCTGTTAGTGGAAGCTATGGCTGCATAGGAGAGGAATTTTTTCTGCACTTTTTTCAGCTCCCAGTTCCTAGTCTTTCAGTCCTGCTGCTGCCATCAGGGCCACAAGGCCAGAGAAACAAGCCTCGGTACCAGGGTTGAACCTGTCTTCAAGGGTTGCTTCTACTTTCACAGAAGCAGATTTAATTACCTGCCTACAAAGTCACAGAGAATAATACAGTACCTCAAAGCGGGGGTTATGGGCCATCTGCACCACAGTCATTTAGATACTTCTTCAAATGCAAGTTCCTGGGTCACCCCAGTGTAATAAAACTAGACTGTCTTGGGGAGAGGCTTAGAACCTGCCTTCTAAACACTGGCCAGTCACTGGCACTGTGAAAAAGGGCCCTTGTGAATACTCGGCTCAGCTCTGGGGTGTAGGAGCTGTATGATCTCTGATAAGTTACTTATTCTTAGATTTTCAACTGAAAAACTTTCCAGCATACATTTGTGATGCGGACAGATCAGCTGACTTGAGCGGTCCTCACAAGAAAACTCAGCACATCTCTTGGCACGTGTGGTCCTGCCCTTGCCATGCCTGCTACAGAGAAGAGAAAGTGGCTGCTCTAGCTTGACACTTGCCTGCATCCCGATTCTCATTTCCTTTTGGGTCCTTGGAACCTCTGATACTCCTACCCCGGTCTTCTGCTGGTCTCAAAGCTCTGCTTTCCTTTCTCCATGATCTACAGAAAGAAGGAAGAATGAGCTAGATTTATCAAAGGCAGCAGACAGAAGGAAAGTCACTGGTAAAGGGCCCAAACTGGCTAAGACATGGCTTCCTCACAGAACCGAGGCCCTGGCACACTCTGTGGACTCCCAGCAGGAAGCACTTATGCTTCTGAAGAGGTGGCTTCCCTGCCTTCCTGCCTGGAATGAGACTCCCACCAGCCCAGCAACTGGCCTGGCCTGTACCTCACAGTGTTCACCCTTTGTGCCCCTTTCCTGGGATCCGGCCATGGTTGTTAGCTGCAGTGCGGGCATCTGTGGATCCTCGGGAGCCTGCAGGCAGCTTGATGAGATTAGTTAACAGGCTGGAGAAGGCGACCTCGACCTTGGTTAATTTTGTTAAATTAGAGTGCTGGTTCCCCTCTCCGTAGCGTGATAACCTGAGGGAGACGTGGGTGGCTCTGATGACTCCGCACGGCTGTGTCACTCACATTCCCCGCAGTGCTGATCTAATTAAACCAGCAGTGCTTCACCCAGTGCTGTGGAGAAGCAACTGCAGAAATGTGGAGCCACCATGGGGCCAGACTCTCCCTCCAGCGGACTAAACCTAAAAACCTAGAAAATAACCTAGAAATGGCTGGAAATGTGTCGCCCTTTCGTGTAACTCCTCACAGCTTAGGGCCTAGCATGGAGGTCTCTGGAGAGCCAGCATCTTTTGACTGAAGCGCAAATGCCTGGTTCCACCTATTCTCATCCTCGTCTCTAAGTCACGTGAGACTCGGTCCTTCTCACATCTGTTATTTTCCTGCTAGCTTTAAACTACAGGATATTCACACAAGGGGCTGAATGGAATCAGAACAAGAATCATTTAGGGTCAGGATAAGGAGAAAACACAGCCACCACATAAATAAACTTGTAAATATCACCCAGTAGGTCATGGACAAGCTATTGAATGGTTAGATTGGACTAAGTAATCTCAAAGGTCCCTCCTGGCATTAAACTTGTGTGTTTCTCGCTAAGTACCCTACTGAGATCCCACAAAGAACCTCTCTGTTACTTTTATGTCGCCAGGGTTGGGTTTCCTGCCTTGGGTTTCCTTCTAGTCAGCGCATGCTTCCTTCTGATGGGCAGGTCCTTGCTATGGTGACCAGCTTGGAAGGCAGCTGAGTCCCATGAGCGTCATCCCTGCCTTTGTGGGTTGCTGCTTCAGTGCCGCTGGGTGGTGGTTACAGGCTTACCTCAGCTCCGGGTAGATGTAGAGGTTCTCACAGGCCTCACATACCAGGACCCTGTGCTGCTGTCCACAGGCTGTGTTCGACTGCGTGGTGACCTCCTTGAAGAACGTCTTCAACATACTCATTGTCTACAAGCTCTTCATGTTTATCTTTGCCGTCATCGCCGTTCAGCTCTTCAAGGGAAAGTTCTTTTATTGCACAGACAGTTCCAAGGACACAGAGAAGGAGTGCATGTAAGTGCTGGCTGTACCTAGCACTCACTTGGGGCTACGGCGTGTTCTGATGATCCTTTCTCCATCCTCCACAGGTTGCCTCGGTCTCCTCTCTCTCTCTGTCTCTATTCTTTCAGTAGAAACACAAAATAGGAACTTGGTACATTGGATTGAGAACATCTTTTGTGTCAAATGTGGTGAAAGATTTTATACTCAGTTTTTAATTTAAATACTTATAGCAGTCTATTGAAATGGGTTTTGTTTGTATATAGCAGATGTGGAAACAGATTAAAAATTTAAATTGCTCATAGCTACACGTAATGAAAGGGTCGGGATTTAATCCCACGTTGATTGGACATCAATTCTACTTTCATTGCTTAGCTTCCTTATTCCCTGGGTTTGGATGGTGGTCATTGTCACTTCATATTCTTGAAAATGATGGAATTTTCTGACTTTTTCATGAGTTGTATTGAAAAGACCCTTTTTCATTTTTACTCTGATTTTAGAGGCAACTATGTAGACCATGAGAAAAACAAGATGGAGGTGAAGGGCCGGGAATGGAAGCGCCATGAATTCCACTATGACAACATCATCTGGGCCCTGCTGACCCTCTTCACGGTTTCCACAGGGGAAGGATGGCCTCAGTGAGTGCTGGGTTGTGGCCGGTACACTTATCTGTCAGCTGGGATATGACCATGTGGGTGCCTTGGGAAGCAGATTCAAGAGGAACGAACCTGACCCTTTGTTACTGTACTCAGGAAAGTAAGTGCTTATGAGTGGGTGAGATGGCAGAGGAGAAGAAAAATAAAAAGCCTTCAAGTGAAGATGGACAGAGGAGAAACAAAGGGAAATATGTGAAGCCTTACGATTTTAGCCAATTATTGAGGAATTAAGTGGAGCCATCTGACCCCTATAGAACAAATGAATTTTCAACAGCTCTCCATCTCTTCATAGAATCCCTTTTAGATAGATTTGCTCTCTACATTGTCCCTGTATTTAAGAGCCCAAGGATGAAGGGATAAGAACAAATCCACAGACACATTGTACGTCTTGTGGAGAAGAAGACAACAGAATGCAGAATGTGTTTCCTCTGCTGCCCAGAGCTGAAGGCTAATTCTTGAGAAACTTAACCATGACTAAAGCATCACTTTATGGAGACAGTATATTCTAGTTAGCATAAAAATGTCAACTAGAAATCCGGGAGTCCCTTAGTATTGAATATGATAACTTCACCTATGCGGTGTTGTGACTGTTGCTTACAATTTGGTTACAATGGAAAGAGAGCTGGAAACAGCACTGAATGGCGATGTCATTGTGTCTTTGCCAACCTGGTTATGGAGCCCTCAAGTTTATAGAGGTTCTATAAAGTCAAAAAAAATCTGCTAAAGAGCTATAATACGTCATATGGCTCCTAATTCTGTCATCCACTGTCCATGTCCCCTCATCTTGTGCCCACAGGGTTTTGCAGCATTCTGTAGATGTGACAGAGGAGGACCGAGGCCCAAGCCGCAGTAACCGCATGGAAATGTCCATCTTTTATGTGGTCTACTTTGTGGTCTTTCCTTTCTTCTTTGTCAATATCTTCGTGGCTCTCATCATCATCACCTTCCAGGAGCAAGGAGACAAGATGATGGAGGAGTGTAGCCTGGAGAAGAATGAGGTAACAACAGGACAGGTGGTCTGTGATGAGGAAGCTCCTGCAGGAGCTTCAGAAAGGACCTGGAATCTGTGGTTAAGAAAAAAAAGCTGCATTTTTCTGAAATTTTTATGGAGTTATAGAGACAAGATGGAGAAATTAGTACCATTAAACACACTTCCTGAGCATTTCCTCTGTTTAAGGCAAAAGTATGAGGCATAGAGTACTAGAAGGTGGAACATGAAATATTTAAGATTCAGTCTCTAACTTCATCACAATAGTGTAGAAGGAAAAGTTATGTGTCTCCGCAGTAACTTTAAACCATTTGCTTTCCTTCCTGTGGTCTTCAGGACACCAATATTGTCTCTAAATGTAGGGACTACATATTATGGCTGCTTTTCCAAGAGCAAATATGGTTTTGGTGAATTGTTGGATTTCTTAGACAGTTTTCTTTTTGTTAAGCAATAGAACCGAGCTAGAAACTGTTAGGAACTATAAGAAAACTTCATAGAAAGGTACAGGTTGAGTATCTCCAGTCCAAAAATCCAAAAAGGTCCAACATTCAAAATTTTTTGAGTAGAATGACACTGCAACGGAAAATTTCACATAATGAAACTATTTCGTCCGTAAAAGTTTTTAAAGTGTGGCTGGGTGTGGTGGCTCACACCTGTAATCCCAGCACTCAGGAGGCAGAGGCAGGAGGATTGTCTGGGCTACATAGTGAGCTGAGGGCCAGCTTGAACTACAAAGCGAGACCCTGTCTCAAAAAAAAAAAAGTTTTTAAAGTGCTATATAAAATTATTTTAGGCTATCTTTGTTAGGCATATATGAGATATGAGTATTGTATTTCTATATGGGTCCCTTTCCAAGATATGTTATATACATGCAAATATTCCAAAATTGGCAAAAAATCTGAAATCCCAAACACTTCTAGTTGTATGCATTTCATATAAAGAATTCTCAAGCTGACTAAAAGCATGTTCTGACTAAAAGCATCAGTGAAGATTTCCTAAGTTTCACAGATGCACACTATGTGAAAGGCTTTATTAACAATCACCAAGCTCTTACCCTATGTGACAGAACACCTCCTATTCTGTGTGCCTATTTAAAATGACACCCTGCCTATAATTTTATCCAGGTGATCCTTGTTGCCATTTCTCCATTTATATGGCTCTATTTTGTTGTCCCTATGCCACCCACTCCTCCTGCCCTGTAACAGAGAACCCACCATGTGCAAGGTGTAGGAGTCTGAGCCAGGACTAATGACTGTGACTTTTCTGCAGCGGGCTTGTATCGACTTTGCCATCAGTGCCAAACCACTCACCCGCTACATGCCCCAGAACAGGCACACCTTCCAGTACCGTGTGTGGCACTTTGTGGTGTCTCCATCCTTTGAGTATACCATCATGGCCATGATTGCCTTGAACACCGTGGTGCTGATGATGAAGGTAAGAGCGAGGTACACACTAATAACTCTTCCCTCCCTGAACAACTGTATGTCAGAAACACTAGGAAAGCCTTCCAAGGTGCCAGGTTACTACCTCTACTTTTCCCGTTGGACTTAGGGACCCACTGAGCCAAACGTAGCACAGCAGGTAGTAGCAGTCGAGGAGTAGTAGTGATAGGAGTTAGTCTCCAACAAGGGCAGGAAATGTCCTTAAACAAATTGAGGGCTAAAGGAGTGTCAGTCAGAGCACTAAGGGTTTGATCTTATTTAATACTGAATGATAAAATACCCTTGATAAAATGTTTCTGCCCTGCCCACCTCCAGCTCGAGGCAGAATGATTGTTTTGTTATTAATAGTCTAGATCGATGGAGCATGGACCTGTGTTTTGGTTTGTTTTGCCGCACAGGACATGCAATTTTCCCTTCTAACGTTCAGTATCTATTTTCCTGTACCATACACCGAAGTTCCCCACACGCTCAGGTTGAGAGGTGGCTGTCCTTGGTGACATGCGTAACCACCACCCCCCCATTAAGCCATTGTCTCTTCTCATCCTGGCAGTATTACTCTGCTCCCTGTACCTATGAGCTGGCCCTAAAGTACCTGAATATTGCCTTCACCATGGTGTTTTCCCTGGAATGTGTCCTGAAGGTCATCGCTTTTGGCTTCTTGGTAGGTGAACTAAATCTGTATCAGCATTGGGCCTGTCTTCTCTTTTGGGGGGTGCATTCCCAGACTTTGTTGGAAGGGGGATAGCTACTGCTATTCCAGAAGTGGTTCACACATCTACCCACGTAGTGATGAGCTCATTTTGACTGTTCAGTAAACTGCCATAGGACAGTATGTGAAGGAGACAGAAGAAAAGGCAGGAAAAGCCAGCTCCCTGATTCTATGTTCATCTATACTTCTACCTGATCTTGTCAAATCCTGTCTGAAGCCAAGGGGTGGCTGTAAATGGGCCTTATTACAACTGCGATTTATGTGTGAAGGAGCAAAAAAAAAAAAAAAAAAAAAAAAAAAGAGCATGCTTATTGCTGGTAAAAATATAATAATTTGATGACTCAAATGAAAAAATATCCATCCCTCTAGCTTCAAACCTAGTAAAAAGTAGATTTGACCTATCAGTTCTCCTCCCAAGAATAGCATGAAGAATAAGTTGTACCAATGCATATAAGTGTTTATGACTTCTGCTTACAAAGGCCAGTGACCTTTAAGAGTTATGTAGGTGGCAGGAGGATTCTGGAATTGGGTTTCAGAAGGATGGTGAGGGGTTTCTCTGGCATGAGATCTCCTTTTACTTTTTCTCAATTACTAATTATAATTGTTTGGTTAATTCTTAGCATCAGCTTTCAAGACTGACAAAAACAAAATCAAACAAACAAACCCAAGCAATCCCTAGCCCATTGTTTTGGCATCCTTTAAAAAAAATAATCCCCTCCAGCTGGTCGTGGTGGCTTAGGCCTGTAATTCCAGCACTTGGGAGGCAGATGCAGGAAGATTGCTGTGAGTTCGAGGCTTGCCTGGGATACATAGTGAGCTCAGGGCCAGCCTGAACTACAAAGCGAGACCCTGTCTCAAAAAACTAAAAAATGATAGAAAGAAAGAAAGAAAGAAATTATACGTATATATGGCTTTCCCCTGGAAGGAGAAAAACTGCTGCTAACCTGAATATATGTGTGTCTGCTAGCAGATTTACCAGGGACTCTGGGTTGGTTTTGATAATTGACAGTGTTGATTGTGGAGGTTGCTTTAGATCTCCTTCTGGTTCTTTGAAATGCCATTAATTTGATTGGGGTGGAGAGTTGAAGGGAACCCTTTGCAGGGGGCTGTATTGTGGTTTATTCGATTTCCTTTCGAGTGTTTTGAGACTTGGAAAAATAAGGTAAAAAAAAAAAAAAACTACCCCCAACAAAGATGCTTTCATAAAACAATCCAGCCCTGAGTGCTGAATTAAAAATGAGTGAGATGCCAGAACCGCAACAGGGAAGTTTCTCTATCGCCTACACATAGTATTAATGTTGTCTGTGGCTTAGCCCCCCATTACAAGTGTGATTGTGGTGAATGCCGAATACATACTTATAGGCTTAATCAAAGGATTTCGGACTGAGGCCTGCTTCTTTCCTACCCTCACCCTAGTTTTCATTCACAGTTTAGATGTATTCACACTATAAAAGGCACCACTAGTCCTCGTATGTCTATACAGGGATACAGTACTATAGATGTTCATAATTCCCCAGTATGTGCTATGTGTTCTCACTGACTTTTAAATCCACATGGGAGGTATTATTATTGCCATTATTATTGTTATTTTTAAATGAGGCAGTTGAACATCAGAAAAATTGTATAACTAAAGATTACACAGTACAGGGTGGTAGAATTGGGAAGCAGATTGGGGGGGGCAGGTGAACAAGAGGACAGAAAGAAGCAATTTAAATCATATGGCCTATTAAGTTTCAAATGCTTTACATATTCACTTTTTTACCTTCCTGAAACTACAGGTATTATAGGTATTGTTACCTTCTTCTTTTATGGATGAGCTGGAGCTCAGAAAGGATGAAAACTTTGCTCAAAGTTAGCACAAGGCAGAGCCAGGATTCAAATCGTGGTCTACCCGACTTCAAAGCTCACAATAACCTCCTGATCTACACATTATTTTCCCCCTTTTCTGCCGGGGGTATGTTCTAAAATCCCTGGTGATGCTGAAATTGCAGATATTACAGAACTCTTCATGAATATAGCCATATATCACTCAGTGAAAGTGAATTCTGAGAGACACATTGTTAAGTGGCCTGGCATTGTGTAAATATCATAGAGTGCACATACACAAACTAAGACCGCTACAACACTAAGCAATATAGTTGTATGAAACTACCATTATATAAGTAATCTGCCATTGATAGAAATGTCATGTGGTGTATGGCTTCGGTTTTTCCTATTAATTTGAGAACTTTCCCCTTTCCACCTCAAGGACAATGCCAGTAGTACTCTTGTGTTTGGGGGGATTATTAAATACAATAAGAGTTACTGGACTGAAGCACTGTGATACACAGCAGTTTGTCTGACATGCAGGACAGCACATACGTGATGAGTGGGTAGAAAGTATCTACGGCATGGTCTGGACAAAAGAGGAATGATTCAGGTCCTGGGTGGGGTGTCGTGAGATCTCATCAAACTACTGAGAAGTCTATGTAGTTCAAAACTTGCCAATTATTTATTTCTGAGATTTTCCATTTAACACTTTTGAGCTGCAGGTAACTAAAATCATGGGAAGTAAAATCACATTTAAAAGGAAACTGTACTCTTCTACAGTGTGCTACTTTATATTCAATATACTATTCTGTAAGCCATCCTCAACTGGAACTCAAAGTTTCTGGGCCTTTTATACCTACACCTGTGAGCCAAGAATTAGGATATTTACCGCAGATTAGGGGATAGCAATGCCCTGAGGATTGAGGAATTTACTCTGCCACCAAGGAGCTAGCTGTGATAAATCAGAGTGTCCTGATCAAAGCGGAGTGCATCAGTTTCTCTGCATGCTCTGGAGGTGTATACGACTATGAAATTAGATTTATCTAAGCCTCATTTTTCTCACATGGGAAATGATGATTTCAGAGAACATAAATGTCCTATTCTAAGGAACCAAGTCCAAGGTTTTGGTTCACCTGATCTTTGGACAGGGATACATAGTCTACTACTCTGGTTCAATGGAGTGTTACCTGCCAGGTGGATTTTTCAGAATCCTTTATATAGCCTCCTTCTCCTTCATCACACCTATTTCATTACTGCTTGATTTTTTAAAACCTAATTTCACCTTTTCAAAAGGTGTAACAGCACAAAGAGAGGAAGATGATATCTATTCATCAGTTGTTGATTTGACAAGATCAGGTGCATTCAGGCTGGTATGGCTGTAGACCACCAGTTGTCAATTTGAAGACTCAGTGGAGTTAGAAGGAGACTTTCGGCCTGTTTATGTGAATTTTGTTTTTAGCTGAAAATCAGATCTGTAGTTTCATAGTGTCACCTGCTGCAGTATATATAGTTTTGAAGTTGTGTGACAGTGGTGATTGCTCCATAGAAATGTACTTATCTTCAAACTCACCAAGATGTATACACTGAATATCTATAGCTTTTTATTTGTGAATAGTACCTCAGTTAAAATATTTCTAAAAGTAGAAATTTATAAAATCTTACGTATGAGCTTTTCAGCGACAATTTCAAAACAGTCATCAAATACTGATGGAACCACTTTCTAAATGAAAAACTCTGAACTTAGTGAAGGAAAAATAGCATTTCTGGTTAGAAATAGGAAACTAAAGCCAAAGTTAGAATGAACTTGTGCATGAATTGACAAGTTTTAATTCCAAGTGACAAAGTTATGTAATGAAAGATGTCTTTTCTTTTCTTTCTTTGCTTTTTTTTTTCTTTTCCTTTTTCTAATGTTCCTACACTGAACTCACGTGGCAGAACTATTTCCGAGATACCTGGAATATCTTTGACTTCATCACCGTGATTGGCAGTATCACAGAAATCATCCTGACAGACAGCAAGGTGAATGGCTCATAAGGTCCTTGTCTTTAAAGTTGGCTCTGGAGTAGCATTTTTAAAAACTCCTAGCCGGGCGTGGTGGCTCACGCCTGTAATCCCAGCACTCGGGAGGCAGAGACAGGAGGATTGCTGAGTTCGAGGCTTGCCTGGGTTACATACTGAGCTCAGGACCAGCCAGAACTACAAAGTGAGACCCTGTCTCAAAAAAAAAAAAATGGCATAAAAACTCCTCTGCCCAACATGTTTGTTTTCAGCCCACCAAAGCCAAGTGTGTCCCCCTTCAAGTGTTGGGTGATCATTTCCACTATACAAATAACTGGTGGAGCTGGCCCCAGCATTCGTCAGACAATGTGAACTGAAGCAGTCCCGGGTCACTCTGAGAACCTTGTTTCCCTTGCACAACCTGTATACCAGAGTAGTGCAGAGCTTTAGGAGAAACCTAGTATGCACAGTGCTCTGCTAGAGTCTCGAGAGATCTAGTATCTTTGCTTTCAGAGTTTAGGCTGGAATTGTTGCCCTAAATTTACTCAGCCTAAAAAAACAGGTGGCAGACTCATTATAATTCTCTTTGAAAACCGGAGTCTCATGATGTGTTAGAGGGACTATTAGATCTACTCTCTCGGAATATGAGTGTAGACTTTAGACTATGTTGTGGAGACCAGGGAGGCCAGTGTCATCTCATGTGTGTAGGTATACTTCGCTTGTCTTCTGCTGGGAGTAGGAGTGAGAAGGCTGAGAAGCACATGCTGGCTGGCCCATCTGGTGGAGTTGAGGTTAACAAAGAAAGGACAGAGACTGTGTTCTATTTTGTGATCTGAATGAGGAACAAATATACAAATAACTAGTGCTTAGATTTTTCGAAATGACCATAATGTCACTAATTACACATTTCCTTTTGATCCACCAGCTGGTGAACACCAGTGGTTTCAATATGAGCTTTCTGAAACTCTTCCGAGCTGCCCGTCTCATAAAGCTTCTGCGTCAGGGCTACACCATACGCATTTTACTTTGGACCTTTGTGCAGTCCTTCAAGGTAAGAAGCACCAGACAGTCTTCTCTGAGGATTGAGATGCTCTGTTGTGTCAAACACCATGGCAGGCAGCACTGTGTAGCTGCTTCCATCGATGCTTCTGTCCCTTCACCTCTGGGAAAGTGAAGCTAGTAAAATGGGTGTTGGTTGGCAGCAGTCAGTGAATGCAGTAGTATTTAATTACAGCCCAGCTTGGTTGGACAGCAAGCAGCTAATGTCTACTCAATAGAATCTTACTCTTAAAAAGCACCTTGACTCTGGATCTCAGGCCAGGAAGCAAGGTACGTGCTTTAGGAAGTGTGCTTAGTGCTAGGGCATTTCAGAATTCTCTGAGCAGTCCTGATCCTGCAGAGAGCCAGCCACTTGCAGTCAGACGTCCTCTACAATTTGAAGGACATGTCAGTAATTTTATTTCATGTAACAGTTTTCCAGAGAACTCTTTCAGTTGTGTTTCATGGCAAGATGATTCATATTCGGTTCCCCTGTGTCTTCTTCAGTATCTATTTCTCAAACCATTGATTGTGTGATATGCTAATGGTCACCTCTGTGTCCTACAAATAGGAGTGTCTGGGCAAGTTAATATAGTGAGTTTCACCTAAATAGCCATGGGGTCGTACAGAGAGGTCTATGTGTTATAACTATAAATCAAAATCAATACCTGAGGCTTAGTGGCAGAAATTTCCAGTAAAAGAAGTTTCTCAAACATATTTAAATATCTTTGAGCTCTAAAAATTATCATAATTAGTTTTTCATAATGTTGTGGATGCCTACATATTTTTTAAATGCCTTTTTCTCTCTTGTGGAAAAAAAAAGTATTTCAGTGGATGTGTCTAAAAATAAATTTGGTGACATTAAATGATTCCAAGATGAGAAATCATAAATTCACAATTTCTTTATTTACATACTTTAATTAGGCGCTAAATTGAAGAGGTCAAGCCAATGAGTTCATGCTTTGTCATAGTTTGGAAAGGGAGTTCACCTGACATCATCATTGCTGATTTCTTCAGAGTCTGAGATAGGACCAATGTGGGAATGTTTAGGCTCTCACATGCAACCTTGACATTTTCTTCCTATCCAGAATAATTGTCCAGTATTGTAGCTCTCATGGAGGCCTCACATCAATGAAAACTATTTTTACAGTTACTGGACAGAGGAGAAAGCTAGAACCATAACAAGAAGCTACCATCTGGGTCTTAGGTGAATTTTATTTGAGAATGGGGAAAACAAGATGCTTTTTTATTTTAAGAGGACTGCAACAAAGCGTCAGTTGTAAGTCTCTTAAGACGTGTGTCATGCTGTCATTTAATCACAGTTACCAGTCTCTGTGAAACTGTGTGTCACTGGGGTTAAAGGAAGAGATGTCAAAAATCGATGGTCAAATAATTGGTTTATTTCAGTGAATACAATGAAAAACAACGACAGATGAATCTCCTTTGGGGGACACATGTATTGTATATAGATATTTTCTTTCTTCAGAGCAATTCTGAGACAGAGTATTGTTGATTTCTTTTTCTTTTTCTTTTTTTTTGAGACAGGGTCTCACTTTGTAGTTCAGGCTGGCCCTGAGCTCACTATATAGCCCAGGCAAGCTTCGAACTCAGCAATCCTCCTGTCTCTGCCTCCCGAGTGCTGGGATTACAGGTGTGAGCCACTACACCCCACATTGTGGTATGTGGTACTGATTGCTAGTGAGTGTGAGTCACCACACCCTACATTGTGGTTTGTGGTTACC